>BQNB010155070.1:0-11707 GCA_026074375.1 Tanacetum coccineum
TTTACCAAAAAATTTTGCATTAGCTATCAGTGAAACTGAAAGTGATAAGTTTTTAAGTAACATTTGTGAATACCAAAAGCTTTTGCGTAAATTGATTTATCTGACTCACACTAGGCCAGATATCTCATATGATTTTCATTGTCTTATCCAACATTTGCATTCACCTTTACAATCAAATTTGAAAGTGGCATTAAGAGTTTTGGGATATCTTCAAAATGCTCTTGGTACAACACATCTATAAAACAAGTGATTTTAAACTTAAGTGTTTTACATATTTAGATTGGGCTAAGTGTGTAAGAACTAGAAAATCAATTTAAGGGTTTAGTGTATTTTTATTAGAAAATCCCTTGTTTTATGGAAAAGTAAAAACCAGGCTACAATTTCCATATCTCTTGCTGAGGCAGAATATAGGTGTATGCCAGTGCTACTTGTGAGTTAATTTGGATTTCACTACAAAGTCTAAAGGTTACAAATTTATTTCCTATATACCTTTACAGTGGCATTATTTCCCTACTTTAGATTGCAACAAATCATGTGTTCCATGAAAAAACCAAATATTTTTAAATTGATGTTCATGTTGTGAGAGGAAAATTTGTAGTTGGTGTAATCAAAACTGAGAAAATGGCTTATGTTGATCAAACTGCATATATTTTTACCAAAGCTCTTGGTTCTGCACAACACAAAAAAATATGAAGACTGGAATACATGGCTGTTGTAGTGTTGATTACAACTGCAGATATTTTTGACCAAAGCTCTTGGGACTTGCACAATACAAATAGTATATGCAGTGTCACAGAATGTAAGCTTGAGGTGTATGTGTTTTGTAACTGAGATTGTTGCTCAGGCTTATTTTGAGAGAGGGTGTTAAGTTGTACGTTGTGCGCTGCAACACTGTTATCATGAGTTTGTTAGTGTTGTTGTGTATTGTGTGTGTTGCTTATGAGTGTAAAGTGCATGACTAGTTAGTGGACAATGGAAAGAAGTCTACAGTGAAGTTTATAGCTCTCGATGATTGACAGCATGTTAGAACTTTGTAGGGGCTGTGGAAGAAGAGCATTGAGTGATAATGTGATATTTTTTTTGAATCCCTAATAGGGTTTTATAACTGTATTCGGCGTGATTATTGCTTGTTATCTTCTAGACTCGACGTAAAAATGGTTCTCATAGCTGATTTGTCAGTCGTTGATGAGCTTCCTTGATTATTCCACATTGTTTTGATTCTTGTATAAATATTCGACCAGTCTCTTTATTTGATCTTAAATTTCTAAATGTTTGAAAGCTATTGTTGTGAGAAACTGATAGCACTCTTTGCGAGAACTATCATTGTATTTTGTATGTTTGGTGGAAGTTGATTGAGGAAAATATTCTATTAGGATTCATTAATAATAGTAAAGGGTGGTTGGTTGAGTTTAAATATGTATTTAGTCTCTGATTCTTATCAATTTTACAATTAAGCTCCGGAGGATTAGGGAAGGGGAAATTGAAGGACCTTTTGTTGAGGAAAAAGGTGATCTGATACCTAAAAATTAGACGTAATTTGTAATGTTAGAATTAATTTTGTTATTTTTTTATTCGTATATGTTAAAAGAGATTGTAACACTATTCTATAAGGATTCGTATGGAACCTTGAAAAGTGTTAGAAATCAATAAAAGTCTCGGTCACTCCTAAATATGTATCTCGTAGGTCTTAGATAATATTTGGACTTAAGTAAGCTAACCGGGCCAAGCCCATGGAAAGCCCATGGGTGGCCGGCCATTGTAAAAGTATAAATACCCTCTCTATGCCTTGGAGAGGGTGTTGGTCATTTCATTAATCTAATATTCTCTCTATAAGTGTCCAACCACTCTTTCTCTCTCTAAAATTTCTTGTTAAGATTGTGTGTGTTATTAGATAACATGTATTCTACAATTGGTATCAGTCGCCATGGGATGATTATGAGTGTTCTGTGTGCATTTTTGGATCAAAAAGGGTGCGTTTTGCTTACTTATACTCGAACCAAAAAGGACACAAAATTTTAGTTTTTAAAATCATCAAGTTTGTGTTTTTAAGGTTGTAGTAGCTTAGTAATACTTAGTTGTACAAAAGAAATCAAGAAAAAACGTTAAAAAGTGTGTTTTTTAAGTGATTGAAAAAGTGGTTTTTCGGATTTTTTAAAGGAGGCGATTTATACATTGAAGGAGGCGATTTATACGTTGAAGGAGGCGATTTATACGTGTCCCATTAGGCGATTTATACGTGTCCTGATGTGCGTCAAAACACACATCCTTTATACCCCGTAAAACACTATAAAACGGTCTAAAAATACTAAAATATAGATAATTATCTTGCAAATATGTTTGTTTGGTATTTTTATGTCTTGCAGGTACTATGGATTGAAAACAAAGCAAAAACGGGTATTTTCGGGTTCGTTTCGATCAAGAGTGCTTATTATTTAAAATCAAGATGAAGTCGTGAAAATTCCCCGAGCACCTCATTGGAAAGAGCATGAAAAATCGATTCTGACGGTGCTTTCATCTTTTATTGGGCCGGCCCGACACCATTTATATGGGTCGAACCAACCCATATTTACACAAGCTATTCTAGCCCATGTCGAGCCCAACATCAGCCCATGTCGAGCCCAACATCAAACATGATAAAAGATTAAAGGGCTAAAAGCCCAAGTTGGAGCCCATGTGTTTTGTTTGTGGTTAAACTGGAAAAGAAATGAAACAAATTGGAGGCCCAACAAGAAACTGAAGCCCAAATCCTATTCAGCCTAGACTTGTACTATGCGTTTGGGATACGCTGGTTGAATAGAATAAATAGAACAGGCAGCAGACGTGATGATATATCTATCTTATCTAGTTTTCTTTTTTTCGTCGTTTTCATTTTCTTTCGTAGGTTAGCTTAGACTAGATATAGAGTAGGAGTAGATAGTAAAATATATTAAAACCTTTATATAATTTCCGTCCCTATCAATAGCAATAGTTTAGATTTAATTTGTATCGAATCGATTTTGTTTAATCGAAGTATGTTTCCAGAAAGATTTTTGGGTTAATGAATCAAACGGTTTGAAGAGGATATCCCAGGTTTGATGATTCGATTGTTTCATCTCTTATTAAACTGTTGCATAGCTCATTTTGGTTAATGGTAATTTGTTTTGCTTTATATGTTTAATTTTGTCTCTATTGTCCATCGATGTGTTTAGTTTGTGGATTTAAAAAAGTAGATTTGGTTATTATGTTTCTATCGAATGGCTTATTATGTTTCTAATAGATGATGCTTATTATGTAGGTTTAAGAGTATAGTTGGTTTTATCCGGTTGTTTAGGATTCGAGATAATATAAAATCGAATTAGAAGTGATTGTTTCGGTTGGTTTAAGTTGTGAATCAGATTTAGAGGTTAAGATAACATATGATTCAGTTCGGATTTAGCTTTGAACTGCTTAATACTATTGTGTTTAGAAAACTTGTTAAGAGAGATTGTTAAGTTTTATTTGGCCTATGGATTCGAAACAGATAGGTAAAAATTGTTAGAATGACTATTTTTAGCTTATTAAAATTGTCCTAATCCTTGTTGGCTTATTGTTTGACGGAATCGACTCAACTCACGAGGCGTGGAGCTTATGAGTTTTATAAGCTAGATTCTACCTTAAGTTTAGAGCTTGTTAGCTTTTATAAGATTAATTAGTAAATAAAGTTTACACTTTATTAACTAGTTAGTTAAATAAAAACTAAAAAGAAATAAACTTATGTATTATTTTTGTTTATAAGATTGGGTGTTTATATCGTCTCCATTGTTTCGATCGGGTTCTATCTTTCGTCCTTTCTCATTTCATTTAATAGTATAATTTAGATTAGTTTTATATGTCTTTTATTACTTGTTTGTTTATTAGTATGCGTAGCGAGTAGTTTATTTTTATGCTTGTTAAGTAAATTGGTGTTTAGTGAATTAAGTGTGGAATTAAATAAGTGATTAGTGATTAATAATTTGTAAAAAATATTTAGTTTAGTGTTTTATTTAGTCGAATGGGCAAAAGCCGTAAGATTAAGTAGGTATTAAATTAGTAATTAATTTCTCGATAAAAGTGTTTTCAATATTTAAGCCATCCTGTTTTGAAGAAATCGAATAATTACGAGGAGATTAGTTCATCATTAAGATTTAAAATTTCACACTTTAGGATCTATTCACTTTTACTTGACAAGCATATTTTTCTTCATATATTTTTTTTATCTTATTAGCTTGTTTGTTAATTAGTATAATTTAGTTTATCGATTTCATTAGTTTTTATTAAAAACCATAAATTCAAAAAGATAATCAAGCATTTTTCTTTAATACATTAACATGGATTTCAATTCATCTCTCGCCGTGGATACGACACACGCGTTTGACGTTTATCATGTCCCATTAGGCGATTTATATGTTTTCCTTAGGCGATTTATACGTTTTCCTCAGGCGATTTATACGTTTTCCTTGGGCGATTCATATGTTTTCCTTGGGCGATTTATACGTTTACCTTGGGTGAATTATACGTTATCCTTAGGCGATTATATGTATTGGCATAGGTGATTTATACCACTTTTGTTAGGCGATTTATACATAATTTTAAAAAAAAATCTTATTTCACCGTTTCTTCTTTGATTTGTAAAATCCCACGAAATATTCACTTATTTTCTTGGTTTTTATCAAGATTTGTAAAATCCCGTGCAATATCAATTCCTAATCATTTTTAACAACACCTTAACACAACAATCTTTAATCACTAAACGATCAAGATCTTACCTTTTCACATTTAACAATCAATTAAAAATGACAACTTTAGCAGAACACATGATAGTTGCCGGTGCTGAGAACCGTCCTCCAATGCTGGACAAGTCAATGTATGACTCATGGAAAAGTTGTATGTTGATATACAAAAAAGGAAAGAAAAATGGAAGAATGATGCTTGAATCCATTGAAAACGGACCTCTTGTCTATCCAACTATTGAAGAGAATGGTGCAATTCGACCGAAGAAATATGCAGAACTCATTGAACAAGAACAACTTCAAGATGATTGTGATGTTCAAGCAACTAACATTGTTCTTCAAGGTCTTCCACCAGATGTGTATTCCCTTGTCAACCATTGTAAGACGGTTAAAGATATCTGGGCGAGAGTCAAGTTACTTATGCAAGGTACTGAAGTGTCATACCAAGAACGTGAATGTAAACTATACAATGAATTCGACAAGTTTACTTCAGTTAAGGGTGAATCACTTTATGAGTATTGCTTGCGTTTTGCACAACTTATCAATGATATGCACATAATTGGCATGACCATGCAACAAGTCCAGCTGAATACAAAGTTTCTAAACGCTCTTCAACCTGAATGGAGCAAGTTTGTAACTAATGTCAAACTAGTAAAGAACTTGTATACTACCAATTATGATCAGCTGTATGCATATCTTAGTCAACATGAGAGACATGCAAATGAAGTACGACTGCTAAGTGAAAGATATCAAGATCCTATTGCATTGGTTACTCATCATCAAATTCAGTCACACACTGCTTAGTATCTACAACAGCTATCATAAATTCATTAACCAGATCACTCTTATCAACCATTCTCACCAACTTATAAAGAAACTCATCATCCACAACAATACCAACATCCATTCCAGACCTAACTCAATCATACACCACCATCAGTTCCTCCAAATGCTTATCATTCCCCTCTAATCTCACAACAACCACCAGTTGAGTTTCCACAAATTAACTCAGGACTTGCTATTCTAGTATTTCTACTGAGTGATGATCCTATTGCTTGTCTTAACAAAGCCATGGCATTTATGTCAACTGTAGTTGCATCATGTTTTATGTCTACCAATAACAAACTCAGATCATCTTCCAATCCAAGAAACCAGGCTACCATTGAGGATTGCAGGGTTATTGTTCAACAAGTTCAAGGAAGACATGGTTAAGGTTTTGTTGGTACAAGAACTCAGGGAAATGCTACAAGTTCAGGGGAAAACAATGCAGTTGGTCAAGCAAGGGTTGTTAAGTGTTATAATTGTCAGGGTGAAGGCACGTGACAAGGCAGTGCACTTAGCCTAAGAGGCCTAGGAACTCTACATGGTTTAAGGAAAAGATGTTGCTGGTTTAGGTACAAGAAGCTGGTCAAGAATTGGATGAGGAACAGTTGGCATTTCTAGCAGATCCTGGAATTCCAGATAGATAAGCTATTCATACAATAATTCCACAGAATGCTGCTTCCCATACTAATGATCTAGATGCTTATGACTCCGACTGTGATGATATCTCTTTTAAAAAAGCATTTCTCATGGCCAATCTCTCAATTTACGGTTCAAATGTCCTATCTGAGGTACCATATTCTGACACTTATCAACATGATGTGATAAATCAAAGTGTGCCAGAGATGTCGTATTTTGAACAAACACATATTGCTGATTATCCAGATAATGAGATAACAAGTGATAGTAATATCATTCCTTATTCTCAATATCTGCAAGAATCACAACATGCGGTTGTTCAAGATACTAATTCATCTGCACAACAAGATTTAATGATGATATCTATGTTTGAGCAAATGTCTAATCAAGTAACTAATTAGAATAAGGCTAATCAGGAAACCAAAACTATTAATGAATCCTTAACTGCTGAGCTTGAAAGATATAAGGAACGCGTCAAAACTTTTGAACAAAGAATTAATGTTGATTTGAACAGTCGTGAAAAATTGATTGATTCTCAAATGGATGACATGATTCGGGATAGGAATGCACTTAAGCAAGAAATTGACTCACTTAAACAAACCCTTTCTAAACATGTTAAAGAAAAGGAATCATTATTGCAAACATTTACTATTTTCAAAAAGGAATCCAAAGAAAAAGAACGTAAAAACATGGACAAGGAAATTAACTTAGAAAAGACGATAAAGGAATTAGATAATATTGTTTATAAAGTGGGTCAATTTGCGCAAATAGTGCACATGCTAACGAAACCACATGTTTTTTATGATGACACTCACAAACAAGCTCTTGGTTATCAAAATCCCTTTTATCTTAAGAAAGCTCAGCAGATTAAGCCAACGTTGTATGATGGTAGTGTGCTATATAAGAAACATGATGTGATTTATGTGGTTGATGAAGAAGAGACATTGATTTTAGAAGAAGAGAGTCGATCAAAAATGCTTGCAAAACAAAATGACTCGATTTCTAAAGAAAAGAAAATTAATATTTCTCTAATTAGTTATTCCGAGTTAAAGAAATTGGCTGAAGATTTTGGAAAACGTTTTGTTCCACAACAAGAACTGTCTGCAGAACAAGCTTTTTGGTTACAGACTTCAATCCCTAATTTTGAATAACTTGTTGTTCCACATACACCTGTTAAAATAGAGGCTCCTAAAGAACTTCCAAACGTAAGTTTGGTAAATACAAGTTTGCAAAAACTAAAATATCATCTTGCCAGTTTTGACAGGGTTGTGAAACAAAGGACCACACCTGATGCTATAACCGAGGGTTCATGGGGTTTTGAACACACCAAAGCGGTTTTTCTCACACAAATAATTCCATTTCTAAATTCTTTAAAAACTTTATTTAAAGATTTTGATAAAGGACTCCATGATGAGATTACCGAAGTACAAATGGTTTTTAACCAAATGGAAGTTGCTGTTGAATAGTATTCTATAGACAAGAAATGTTTTGAAATTCAAAAGAAAAAACTTTTTTTAGAGAATGGTCGAATCTTAGGACAAATCATATCTTAAGATATTGTGTTTACTGTTGTGAATTTGAATGTTGTCATTGGTGATTCTGAAATGAAGGATAAGAGTTTTGTTGAGATATACAATGAGTGTTTGGAACTTGAAGCTAAGCTTGTTAAAAACAATGATGTCTTTATTGAACTTTCAAAAAGTTACTCAAAACTTAAACAACATTGCATTTCACTTGAAGTTGTCATGTAACTAAATCAAGAATTTTTTCAAAAAGAAAAATCATGTGTAAATCAAAATGCTCCTAAATTTCGAGAATTCTTTGAAAACAATGATTTAAAAGCTCAGCTACAAGCAAAGGACACTACGATCGGTAATTTAAAGAAACAAATTCACTCTTTGAAAGCAAAATGTAATCAAGCCACTGTGAAAAAGGATATTAATGAGTATGAAACAATAAACATAGAATTGGAACACAGTGTGGCTAAATTACTTAAAGAGAATGAGTAGTTACATAAAGAAAGAGAGCATTTGAAAAAGACTTACAAAGAGCTTTATGATTCTATTAAAAAGACACATGTTCAAACCAAAGACCAATGTGACTCTCTAATAGCACAACTAAATCAAAAGTTTGTTGAAAATCCTAATTTGAATGCTCAAATCCAAGAAAATGTTTTTGCGGTTACATCATTAAAAAATGAATTAAGGAAATTAAAAGGAAAAAATGTGCTTGAAAATGCTACCCCAATGCCTAATCACAATGTGATTGCCCCCGGAATGTTTAAGCTTGATTTAGAACCTTTAGCTCCTAAAGTATTGAAAAACAGGGATGCTCACATAGACTATATTAGGCGCTCTCGGGAACATGCTGACATTCTTAGGGAAATAGTCGAAAACGCTAGAGCACTAAGTCCTCTAGATAGTAATTTAGATGATGCTTGTAAGTATGTTCAATGAATTCAAGAGGTATTATTTTATGTTAAAGACACATGCCCCAGTTTAACAAAACCTAGTGATAAAATTGGTTGTGGTTACACCATTGAACAGAAATTAGAAAGTTAGGTTTGCCGAACCTACCTAATCATCAAGTAACATTCAAAAACAGGAAGATTCACATAAAACACAATATTCTAACAAACATGTGTTGCCTTTTACAGGAATGAAGAGTTCTACTAGTGCTAGCAGATCACAACCTTCATGCAATACAAAGAATAATAGGATCTCACGAACTACCGGTATCAACATGATGAATAAAGTAGAAGACCAACCTAGGAGCGTTAAGTCTAGTTCAAATAAAAAGAATCTTAATATTGAACCTGTCTGTAATGCGAATGTTAAGCATACAATGTTAAAAGCAAATTCTGAATTAATTTGTGTTAAATGTAATCAATGTATTTTTGATGCAAATCATGATTTGTGTGTTCTTGCTTTTGTTAATGATGTGAATGTGCGTTCTAAATCTAAATTTGCTAAGTGTAGCAAAAAGAAAAATATTTGGAAACCAACTGGTAAAGTATTAACTGATATTGGATATAGGTGGAAACCTACAGGAAGGACCTTCACTATAGATGGAAATAAGTGCCTTTTAACTAGGATCACCTCCACTAAAGTAGTGCCTCTTAAGGAAACCACTTGAAAATCAGTAAATACATAAAATTCAAAAATTAAGGTTTATAGTAGGAGACCCAAAGTAACAAAATCTATTGGTTCGAGTAGCAAATATGAGATTATAGAATCTAGGATTTCTAACAACTCGAAACCCAATCAATCTTGGGGATCCAATGCTTCAAATGTTCCATCTACTTCTCTTGTCGATTTCAGGTTGTCCAAATTGTTCTCTAGTATTTAACTCCGGATGTTCCAAGCATATGACAAGAAACCGCTCTCAGCTCATCAACTTTGTTCAAAAATTTATGGGTACTGTCAGATTCGGAAATGATCAGATCACAAAGATAATGAGATATAGAGACTATCAGATGGGAAACATTACGATTTCTCTGGTGTACTATGTGAAAGGGTTAGGTCACAACTTATTTTCTATTGGTCAATTTGGTGATTCTGATCTCGAGGTCGCTTTTTATAAACACACCTGCTACATTCGTGACTTAAAAGGTGTTGGCCTACTCAATGGATCAAGAGGTTCAAATTTATAAACTTTGTCTCTGGAAGATATGATGTTGTCCTCTCCCATTAGTCTCTTGTCTAAAGCTTCAAAGACAAATTCTTGGTTATGGCATCGAAGGTTATCTCATTTGAACTTCAATTATATCACTACACTGGCCAGACAAGGACTGGTCCGCGGGCTACCCAGATTAAAGTTTCAGAAGGATCACTTATGTTCTACCGGTGCTCTAGGTAAAATCAAGAAACACTCCCACAAACCCAAACCTGGAGACTCAATTCAAGAAAAGCTCTATCTGCTGCACATGGACCTTTACGGACCAATGAGGTTTCAAAGTATAAATAGGCGGAAATACATACTTGTTATTGTTGATGACTATTCTCGATTTACGTGGGTTAAATTTCTACGATCAAAGGATGAAGTTCCAGAGTTCGTGATTAAATTTCTCAAAATGATTCAAGTTCGTCTTAATGCGATAATCTGAAATATCAGAAGTGATAATGGTACAGAGTTTGTCAACCAGACTCTGCGAGCTTACTATGAAGATGTCAGGATCTGACACCAAACATCGGTTGCTCGCACTCCACAATAGAACGATGTTGTTGAAAGATGGAATCAAACTTTAGTGGAAGCTACTTGCACCATGTTGATATTTTCTAAGGCTCCGCCATTCTCTAGGCAGAGGCTATTGCGACTGCTTGTTTTACTCAAAACCGACCATTAATTCGAAAATGTCATAACAAAACACCGTATGAACTTCTTCATAACAAGAAACTTGACTTATCTTATCTTCATGTATTTGGTGTTCTCTGTTATCCCACCAATGATAGTGAAGATCTTGGCAAGTTGAAACCTAAAGCAGACATTGGAATCTTCATCGGTTATGCTCTCGCAAATAAGGCGTTCCAAATCTACAACAAGAGGACCCGTCTAATCACTGAAACTATTCATGTGGATTTTGATGAGCTGTCAGCTATGGCTTTTGAACAATTTAGTTCAGGACCCAGACCTCAACTCTTGACTCCTGGAACACTCGGTTCAGGACTCATGCCAAATCCTCCTTCTCCAACATCATATGTACCACCAACTAAGAAGGACTAGGATAATTTGTTTCAACCAATTTTTGATGAATACTTCTCTCCTCCACTAAGTGTTGTCTCTCCAGTTCTTGAAGTTGTTGCTCCAGATCCTAATGATTCAACCGGTACACCTTCGTCAACTACAATTGATCAAGATGCACCATCTCCAAGTACTTCACAAACACCTCAAGAAACACAATCTCCATCTCTAGTAATTCCTTCCGGTATTGAAGAACACTTTCATGATATTGAAGTCGTACATCTAGATAACGATCCCTTCTTTGGTGTCCTAATTCCAAAACCAAATTCTAAAAAATCTTCTTCAAGGGAAGTTATTCCAGCTAATGTGCACTCAGTCAATCAACCACTTGAACACCTCAGAAAATGGACCAAGGATCACCCGCTGGATAATGTCATTGGCAGTCTCTCTCAACCTGTCTCTACACGACATCAACTATAAAATGAAGCCCTATTTTGCTACTTCGATGCTTTCCTTACCTCTGTCGAACCAAAGAGTTATAAAGAAGCATTGACTGAATCCTGCTGGATTGAAGCCATGCAAGAAAAACTCAACGAGTTTGAACATCTTGAAGTTTAGGAGCTTGTACCTCATCCAGATCGTGTCATGATAATAACCTTAAAGTGGATAGAAAATGTTAAGTGTGACGAACTGGGAGGTGTGTTGAAAAACAAGGCTAGGTTGGCAGCAAGGGGATATCTTCAAGAAGAGGTCATCGACTGGTATGCGTTTAATTACACATACCTTTCACCATTAAAATCAGACTTAAATGACCAAAAACGTACCAAAAACGTACCAAA
>BQNB010155071.1:0-15440 GCA_026074375.1 Tanacetum coccineum
TCCTTCGAAGGCGTTAATTTTTGACGAGATTGTGGCTAAGTCTTTCTTTTGGTGTAAGTATAGAAGTAAGAATTCTTTTGGTTGGGTAGATTGGCTCAAAAATCCGCATCTTATTACTTTGTAATTTCTAGCATCTTGCTAGTTGTTTTTTAATAAAATTTCCGCCGTTCAAAAAAAAAGGCAGCAAATGTTGTATTTTTAAGATAATATCACAAGATGATACTAGAAAGTATTAATATAGAAAATTGATTTTCGGGTCTTATCGGGTTGACCCGATAACATTATTTATTTAACTCGACCCAATAACACTATCGGTTTATCGAATTCGGGTCAAAACAACCCGACAAGAAATTTTAACCCGATTAGACCCGACCCGATAAGCTTTATCGGGTTCGGGTTCGGGTTCGGTACTGACACCCCTAATTAAGATAACCAAAACTAAAACAAAATAACGGAAAACTTTGTTCACATAAGTATATATATACAATTTATGTATTTATATACATTGAAAATACATTAAAACTAGGGCTGAGCAAAACCAACCGAAAATCGAACGGAACCGACAAACCAAGCCGAGTCGAATTGATCGAAACCGAACCGACCATTTTCGGTTGGGTTTTCGGTTTTGTATATTTATAGTTTTCGGTTTCGGTTTTGTCGGTTCAGTTCGGGTTAAAACCAAAAAAAATACGCCTAATTATCTATTCGGTTAGGTTTCGATTTTTTTCGGTAAAATTCGATTCGGTTTGGGTTCATGTTTTCCCTCAAACTCGGTTTTCGGTTTTGAACCGATGCTCACCCCTAATTAAAATCATCCATGTGGTTTGTAATTTGTGGCACTAATCATCCCTAGCTGATACTATTGGCACTAATCATCCCTGAGTGGTGAAACGTTCAGAAAAAATCATCCCTAGAAGGATGATTTTTGCAAAAAAAATTGTTAAACTTTTTGCAAAAATCATCCCCAATAAGGATGATTTTTGCTAGACATTTGCCACTCAGGGATGTTTAGTGCCAATAGTATCGGATAGGGATGATTAGTGCCACAAACTACAAACCACAGGGATGATTTTTGCAGTTTACTCTTAAATAAATAATTAAACTTAAGTAATTCGGATTATTCGGTTTAGTTTTCGATTTAAATTTTTTTAACCAAACTATCAGAACTCATAATTTTTTTTGAGTAATGCTATAAGCACATAATATTTACAAAAGAATTACCACAAAATGAGGTGTACCAATATGATTTGTGATTAAACAAAGAGTTATTAGAAAAAAAAGTAATAATTGGTTCAAGTATCTTGTCACACCATTATGTGGAAGTTTTTTGTCAACATATGTGGTTATGAGTTGAGATCCTCAAAAAACAAGGGCAAAAAAAAACAAATGGGTTAATCCTAACCACTCATTTTTTCATCATCCACTTTCCCACCTTTTTCTTAAAACTTAAATATCTAGCAAACGATAAATCGTTAAACGAAAAAAATACACCATCGCGACGAGTATTTTTTTATCTTTCTATAGAGGGGCACTTATATATACTTTCGACGAACTTTTTTCGATTTTTTTTTCAAACACGTCAGAAAAAATCTCATGGGATTTTTTGAAATCACATGAGATTGTGATACAAATCTCATGTGATTTTTTCAGACGTGATTGAAAAAAAAACGGAAAAAAAGTTCGTCGAAAGTATCGCAACGAGTAATTTTTATCTTTCTATAGAGGGCACTTCTATATACTTTCGACGAACTCTTTTTTCGATTTTTTCATATGTGATTTTTTCAGAAAAGCATGCTGTAAACAGTGTAGACAGTCCTTCGCATATAGCACTGGTTCTAAGGTTGCAGGCACCAGTCACCTCAAACGTCACATTGCCAAAGGTGGTTGCCCCCTTTTTCTTCAAGGCCAAGCACAGGACCCTTCAAAGATCAGTTTAGACTCTGCGGTTCCCATCAGCGATACTTCTAAACCACGTTACAGAACTCCGTCGGTTCCTGTAGCATTTGACTCTGACAGGTGTCGTCACGAGATTGCTCGTATGATCATATTACATGATTATCCACTTCACATGGTTGAACACAAAGGGTTCATGACTTTTGTGCATAATCTTCAGCCTAAGTTCAACATGGTTGACTTTAGTACCGTTCAAGGCGACTGTGTAGCGACTTATCTCAAAGAAAAGTCAACCATTGAGGGCTTGATTGAAGCAATGTCGGGACGTATTTGCCATACCCTCGACCTATGAAACTCAAACAGTACATCCGGTTACGTTTTCATAACGGGTCAATTCATTGACAATGAGTGGAACATACACAAAAAGCTACTAAATGTCGTGATGGAACCTTATCCTGAGTCTGATTCGGCTTTTGCTCATGCGGTATCCGCTTGTCTTTCTGACTGGAACATTGAGGGTCGATTATTTTCTGTCACACTAAACCAAAACTAACCTGTGAGTGAAATCGGTATCAATAGTCTCAGAAGCTTGCTTTCTAAGAAAAACTCACGTATCCTTGACGGTCAGTTATTGCTTACTAATTGCCTTGCTCGTTCTTTAACTAGTATTGCACAAGAAGCTCTACAAGCGGGTCTAGAAACTGTTAAGAAAGTCAGAGATTGTGTCAAGTATGTTAAAACATCAGAACTGATAGAAGAAAAGTTTCTTGCTCTTAAACAACAACTTCAAGTACTCAATACTCGGAATTTATCACTCGATGACCAAATGAAATGGAATACGACTTATGAAATGTTACTAGCGGCATCAGAGTTAAAAGACGTGTTTTCTTGCTTGGATACTTTAGATCCAAATTATAGTAAAAGCCCGAGTGGTGAAGATTGGAAGTTTGTTGACAATCTTTGTACTTACTTGAAGCTAATCTTTGACACCGCGAATCTGCTGACATCATCAAGTGTCCCCACAACTAATAATTTTTTTCACGAAGCATGGAAGCTTCAGTTGGAGTTAACATGTGCATCAACAAGTGAAGATAAAATCGTTACTACCATTACCAAGCCAATGATAGTAGGTTTTGATAAGTACTGGAAAAGCAGTTGTTTGGTGCTGGCAATTGCGGTTGTTATGGACCCACGCTTTAAGATGAAGTTGGTTGAATTCAGCTTCACAAAGCTCTATGGTGATGAGGCCGAGACTTATATCAATATTGTGGATGAAGGGATCCATCAGCTTTTTCTAGAGTATACTGGTGATGTCACAGGACATTTAAGCAATGGGGTCGGGCATGCTGTTATGGAATTTGATGAATATATTATGCAGAGTATAAGTCAACAATCACAGTCAGAATTGGACCAGTATTTGGAAGAGTCTCTTTTGCCTAGGGTTCATGGGTTTGATGTTATGGGATGGTGGAAATTGAACAAGTCCAAGTACCCAACATTGTCGAAGATGGCTCATGATATCTTGACTGTTCCTGTGTCCACTGTTGACCCCGAATCCGTTTTTTATACAGGTATGAAGGAAATGGATCATTGTCGGTGCACGTTAAGGCCTGAGACGGTTGAGGCGCTTTGTCACACCCCCAGACGGGGCCTGGACGGAACACGTGTCCGGAGGCGTGACTTGATTGCGCATCTCAAGTACAAAGCATAAAGAACGACCTCTAAGGGTACGTTTTGAAAATAAACACCGTTGCATAGATTGAAAATAATAATAATAAGTTTTACATCGATTAAATTTAAAAGATTCAAAGTTAAAATGCGGAAGCTTAAATAAGTTCAACAACGGTATTTAAAACACAGATAAATCTCTGGTAAACCGGTCCAGGCAAATAGACTCCACATAGGTCAATCAATAGCATCCATGCTAAGCACCTGAGAAAAACATGCTTAAAACGTCAACATAAAGTTGAGTGAATTCATAGGTTTAGTTCAAACGTTATTATAGTGGACCACAAGATATCAACACGTATGCGACAGTTATAACAAATACAACTTCACATAAAAAGTATTTACGTTGCACTAAGCTCATGACACCGAAGCTAATTACGTTTATAGCAGTATATTGCTAGGTTGAAACAAGCCCCCGAGGTATCTGACCAAGACTACCTTCTTAAGTTCGACATGGTATATATCCGTTTATCGGGCACCCCGTGGGTAGTGAGCGCTACTCACCCGGATAGGGATAATTAATCCCAATAGATCTATTTATAACATTCGCGCTCCCTCGACCGGTCATCTAGTCGAGAAATTGACGGTTCATGATAAGTGGGGCAGTAGTGGTCTAAACGCTACTTAGGCAACACGTAAACAGGGAAAATCTCACGCAAAGTACTTGTGTCCAGTTTTAAAAACAAGCAATGTTTCTCACCCCAAGTTATAAAACATTTATTCAAAACGAGTAAAAGAGTGGGGCTATGAACTCACCTTATATGGGTAGTGGATCAAAAGGAATCAATCAAGTGAAAACGAATCTCGCGGTTCTAGCGACAACCTATCATATAGTTGTCGTTTAAGAATGATGTACAACGAATAACGCTTAACGCAAGAACTGATCATCCAAGCACAAGTAGGCACGGCGTATCTCTTTTAAAACGTACTTTCGAAAGTTATAAGTTTTGACAAGTCTCGACACTTCAAAACATCTTAGAAAATATTTTGTCTTTTAGTGTATTTTGTCTTTTAGTGTATTTCGTCTTTTAGTGTATTTCATCTTTTAGTACATTTCGTCTTTTAGTGTATTTTGTCTTTTAGTACATTTTGTCTTTTAGTGTATTTCGTCTTTTAGTGTCCCGACACATCAACGTTGACTCGATAACTAAAAATGTTGACCTAAGCTCGACACTTACGTTTTTCTACATTTTATCATGAGTTCGATAATAAAAGTATATTTTTGACGCTTTTATAAAGTTTACGAAATTTCGGCATGACCTAACCCGAATAAGGTAGTTCATAGCCCCACTCTTTTACTCGTTTTTGAATAAATTGTTTTATAACTTGGGGTAAGAAAACATGCTTATTTTAAAACTGGACACAAAACTTTGCGTGAGAATTTTCCCTGTTTACCGTTGCCTAAGTAGCGTTTAGACCACTACTTGCCCCACTTACATGAATCGTCAATTTCTCGACTGATAGACCGAGCGAGGGACGCGAATGTATAAAAATTAGATCATAATGGGATTTAATTATCCCTATCCGGTAGAGTAGCGGCTCACTGTGGGTGGTGGTGCCCACGGGTTGCCCGATAAACGGATATATACCATGTCAACTTTAGAAGGTAGTCATGGTCAATACCCACGGGGCTTGTTTTAACCTAGCAATATACTGCTATAAACGTAATTAGCTTCGGTGTCATAAGCTTAGTGCAATGTAAATACTTTTTATGTGAAGTTGTATTTGTTATAACTGCCGATACGTGTGATATCTATGTGTCCAACTATAATACGTTTAATAAACAATGAATTCACTCAACTTTATGTTGACGTTTTAAGCATGTTTTTCTCAGGTGTTTAGCATGGATGCTATTGATTGACCTATGTGGAGTCTATTTGCCTGGACTGGTTTACCAGAGATTTATCTGTGTTTTAAATACCGTTGTTGAACTTATTTAAGCTTCCGCATTTTAACTTTGAATCTTTTAAATTTAATCGATGTAAAACTTATTATTATTATTTTCAATCTATGCAACGTGTATATTTCAAAACGTAACCCATATAGGTCCGTCTTTATGCTTGTAACTTGAGATGCGCAATCAATCAACGGCCCAAGCCTCCACCCCCCCCCCGCCCCCCTCCGACACGTTTCCGTCCAGGCCCCGTCTGGGGGTGTGACAAAGCGCCTCAACCGTCTCAGGCCTTAACGTGCACCGACAATGATCCATTTCCTTCATACCTGTATAAAAAACGGATTCGGGGTCAACAGTGGACACAGGAACAGTCAAGATATCATGAGCCATCTTCGACAATGTTGGGTACTTGGACTTGTTCAATTTCCACCATCCCATAACATCAAACCCATGAACCCTAGGCAAAAGAGACTCTTCCAAATACTGGTCCAATTCTGACTATGATTGTTAACTTATACTCTGCATAATATATTCATCAAATTCCATAACAGCATGCCCGACCCCATTGCTTAAATTGACCCTGTGACATCACCAGTATACTCTAGAAAAAGCTGATGGATCCCTTCATCCACAATATTGATATAAGTCTCGGCCTCATCACCATAGAGCTTTGTGAAGCTGAATTCAACCAACTTCATCTTAAAGCGTGGGTCCATAACAACCGCAATTGCCAGCACCAAACAACTGCTTTTCCAGTACTTATCAAAACCTGCTATCATTGGCTTGGTAATGGTAGTAACGATTTTATCTTCACTTGTTGATGCACATGTTAACTCCAACTGAAGCTTCCATGCTTCATGAAAAAAATTATTAGTTGTGGGGACACTTGATGATGTCAGCAGATTCGCGGTGTCAAAGATTAGCTTCAAGTAAGTACAAAGATTGTCAACAAACTTCCAATCTTTACCACTCGGGCTTTTACTATAATTTGGATCTAAAGTATCCAAGCAAGAAAATACGTCTTTTAACTCTGATGCCGCTAGTAACATTTCATAGGTCGTATTCTATTTCATTTGGTCATCGAGTGATAAATTCCGAGTATTGAGTACTTGAAGTTGTTGTTTAAGAGCAAGAAACTTTTCTTCTATCAGTTCTGATGTTTTAACATACTTGACACAATCTCTGACTTTCTTAACAGTTTCTAGACCCGCTTGTAGAGCTTCTTGTGCAATACTAGTTAAAGAACAAGCAAGGCAATTAGTAAGCAATAACTGACCGTCAAGGATACAAAGTTTTTTCTCAAGAAAGCAAGCTTCTGAGACTATTGATACCGATTTCACTCACAGGTTAGTTTTGGTTTAGTGTGACAGAAAATAATCGACCCTCAATGTTCTAGTCAGAAAGACAAGTGGATACCGCATGAGCAAAAGCCGAATCAGACTCAGGATAAGGTTCCATCACGACATTTAGTAGCTTTTTGTGTATGTTCCACTCACTGTCAATGAATTGACCCGTTATGAAAACGTAACCGGATGTACTCTGTATATAAAATTAACCGTCGAGGTATGGAGTGTTAAGGATAAGCCTAAAGAGTAACTAACTGTAAAGATAGCTTATAGAATTTAAAATATTTTTAGCTTATCAAGTTGTTGTACCTATTAGCTATTTTATCTCCTGGAAATCTGTAGCTTCTCCTGTATATATGTACATCAACATTACTCAATGAAATCAAGTTTTACGATCATCTTTTAATCTTTACATGGTATCAAGAGCCAAAACACTCTAACGAGTTTAGATCCATTTTTTTTCTCTGTTCTTTCATCTATGGCCTCAAACATTATGACACTAAATGCCCCAAACTCACTTTCCAATTAAACTAACTTCCTCCAACTTCCCTGTCTGGAGAAAACAAATTCAGTCAACCCATATTGGCCTTGATTTGCTGCAATATATTGATGGAACTCTAGCCATACCATCTCAGTTTTCCGACAATGAAAGAAAGACAATCAATCCAGTTTACACTCATTGGTAGTTGTTTAGATATGATACAACCAATCATATCATCAGCTTCATCCTCTAAAGGAGCATGGGAACGCCTCTTGCATAGTTATGCAAATGCTTCGCGATCCAGGATCATTTCGCTTAATTCTAAGCTTGCTAAAAATCCAAAAGGCAATAAATCTGTTGCTGAATTTCTCAATGAAAATGTGGTCCATTGCCGATGAACTAGCCCTCATTCAAAATCCTATCAGTGAATAAGACCTTGTTCACATCATTACCTAGTTAGGGGATGAGTTCAACTCGCTTGTTGCAGCCATTAAAGTTCGAGAATCACCCATTACATACTCGGGTTAATTTGACAAGCTCGCTGATTTCGAAAGGATGCTGAAAGAAAAAGACTTGACGTCTCTTCCTATAATTCCCACTGTGAATGTGACTCAAAGGCAAAATTCCAAGGGAACTCAGTCCCAAAAATCATTTCAAGGTTACCATTCAAATCATCGAAAATCGCGTGGTGGTTACAACGGAAATACTAATCGCTCCTGGAAAGGTCAAAATGGAAATCGCTCATACCGAGCAGATTATTTTTGTAGCTTTTGTGAAATTGCAGGACATACCACGGGTGATTGTAGGAAGCTTGCAAAATTCTTAAGGGAAAACAACATTTCTTTTGTGATTAATTCACAGTCTCCAAATGCACAACTGTTTAATGCACAAGTTGGAGTGTACCAATCAAAAGTGAGAGTGTCCAAATCATCTCCCCACATAAATCTATATACATCTCATAAATCACTTGCTCTTTCTAATGTTTTGTGTGTTCCAAACATACGGCAGAACTTAATATCCAATGCAAAGCTATGTAAATCTAACCCGGTTTCTGTTCAATTCTTTTCTTCTCATTTTCTTGTGAAGGATCTTCGCACGGGGGCGCCTCTACTACGGGGGGAAGAACATCGGTGATGTTTATTGCGTAACTTTTCCATGTCATCCACAAATAAACTCCACATCAAATGTTCGTTATCCGATTGGCATCACAAACTAGGTCATCCGTCTAATAAAGTTAGTTTAGTTCTCAAGCAAAATGGTTTTAATGTTCATTCAATTTCTGATTTTCGTTGTAACTCATGTTCTATCAATAAAAGTCACAAGTTACCATTTCATTTCAATTGATGGATCACCACTAATTGATAGCCAACACCCAATTCCCTCACAAACTACTACTCAACCTTCTACCTATGACTCACCTATTCCTTCTTCAACACCGCAAGCACCCTCTTCTCCACAACAACCTACTGATTCACCATCTTTGCCACCATCAGTCACTTTATCTCCGGCACCTGCTACTTTTCAAGAGCAAACACCTGATATCTTTGAAGAAGAACATACACCTCACACCTTTCAGCAACATACACCTAATACCTCTGATCAACAACACACACATTCGCCTCCTGTTACATCTCAATCTCCTGGTCCACATGCCACTACGTCTCAACCACCACAAACCCAATCCAACTTACAGCGTCCAACTCATGAAAAGAAACGAAATCCCAAATGCTTTAACGAGAAATATGTTAATACCGCAAGTAAACACCCACTTCCTCAAACCTTGGAACCCACTACAGTAAACCAAGCTATCAAAGACCCTCTCTGGCGCTAAGCAATGGATCACAAGTTTAATGCTTTATTACATAAAGGGACATGGGAATTAGTACCCAAATCATCTCACGTACCAATCGGTTGTAAATGGGTTTTTCGAGTCAAGCGTAAGCCTGATGGTACTATTGACAAGTACAAAGCCCGAATCGTGGCAAAAGGCTTCCTTCAGGAACCTGTCCCAGACGTGATTATTTTGAGACCTTTAGTCCAGTTTCTAAACCCATCACGATCCGGATCATCTTGTGTCTCGCACTATCAAAAAATTGGCCTTTGTGTCAACTAGACGTAAATAATGCATTTTTGCATGGTACACTCCATGAAGATGTTTTTCTGATTCAGCCACCTGGATACATTCATCCTCAGTTCCCCAATCATATTTGTAAGCTTCGAAAGGCGCTATATGGTCTCAAACAAGCACCCCGCGCTTGGTACACTGAATTGAAGAACTTTTTACTTGCGAAAATCACAAGCTGATGCTTCTTTGTTCCTTTATGATCTAAATGGAATTACATCTTACTTTCTCGTATATGTTAATGATATCGTGTTAACAGGAAACAATACAAAATTCTTGGATGAGTTTGTTAACAACTTAAGCATCAAGTTTTCAATAAAAGATTTGGGTACTTCACATCAGTTTTTGGGAGTAGAAGTCATTTCTACTCCATCCAGGTTATTTCTCTCTCAACACCAACATATAGCTGATTTACTATCTCGGTTTAACATGGCTGGTGCTAAAGAGGTTTCAACACCCCAGAGTTCTACATAAACATTATTAGAAACATACGTGGGTTTGATTTCTAAGTATTCATTTAACCTATTGGTAAATTGTGTTTGGAGCGACATAACATAATATCTCATTTGAATATGAACACTTTTAAGCTCTCAACCATAAATAAACCCTAAAAATTGCAAATATTATTCGAAATATAACTTTCAATACGTATTTTTTTTTATTTAGGTGTATGTTTTTTTTTCTTAATTAGAAAAGTATGGTTTGCTTACCTACTAGATTGTTTGAGACTTTTGCAGGCGTAGTGAAATAGATATGGTCATTACCGTTCTTTAACAAAAGCAGTTGAAAATAAATACAAAAAGATGAAAAAAGAAGTAACATGGATAGGTGATTAAAAAGCCAATTTTAGCTTAATGATCAACATGTTTACTTGAGGTAGTAAACATATATTGTATATATGATCATCAACGTACTTGTAGTTAGTTAGAGGTGGAAGGATACGTAGCTTAAATCAACGTTCATGTATATGTTAGTTTGATCATATGTCAAGTGATCTGGTGCTAAAGAGGTTTCGACACCCCTTAGTTCTACATAAACATTATTACTTAATGATGGTTCACACACAGTTGATTCGTCGTCTTACAGAAGTATTGTTGGATCATTACAATACTTGGCTATTACTCGTCCTGATGTTTCTTTTGCAGTCAACAAATTATCTCAGTTCATGCATGCTCCTACACAACTTCATCTTCAGGCTTTAAAAAGAGTACTACGTTATTTAAAAGGCACAATTCATCATGAGCTCTTTCTTAATCGAAAATCAGCCATCACTCTTACAGCTTTCTCTGATTCAAATTGGGGTGGTATAAAGGACAATGGCCGTTCTACTACTGCCTACATTTTATATTTAGGTTCTAACATTATATCTTGGCGATCAGCCCGACAGAAATCTGTCTCTCGTTCATCAACAGAAGCGGAGTACAAAGCCTTAGCAAATGCATCGGCTGAGATGATGTGGGTCCAAAATTTACTTCATGAATTGGGAATGTCTTTGCACGAAACTCCCACCTTATTTTGTGATAACACATGTGCCACTTACTTATGCGTGAATCCAGTGTACCACTCATGCATGAAGCATGTTGCTCACTTTGTTCGCGAACGGGTTTCTGAAGGCTCATTACGTGTTTTACATATTAGCTCCAAGGACCAATTGGTTGATATGCTTACCAAGCCTCTGGGTCGAAGTTAATTCATGCATTTTCGTTCCAAGATTGGAGTCTCCGATGGATCCTCCATCTTGCGAGGGCGTGTTAAGGATAAGCCCAAAGAGTAACTAACTGTAGAGATAACTTATAGAATTTAAAATATTTTTAGCTTATCAAGTTGTTGTAACTATTAGCTATTTTATCTCCTGGAAATCTCTAGCTTCTCCTATATATATGTACATCAACATTATTCAATGAAATCAAGTTTTACGATCATCTTCTAATCTTTACATGGAGGAGGTGACATGTAGACAACCTTACCCCTACCCAAAAGTATAGAGACTGTTTCTAAAGAACTTCCGGCCTTTTTGCAAGAAAATGAGGATCGAACCCTCACTTATGTCTCGGAGATTTTCCAACCAATCCAACCTTGCTTAATTAGATGCCTCTATATGATACATTCATAATTCATAACAATAATCATACACTGCCTTTTGTTCGAAACCAAATCCAAACATAGCATTAGAATAACCCCCCTAAAGACAAATACATACAAATACATAATGGGTTTGTGGATGAGCATACTTATTACTTGCTACGCTTATCAGCCTAGAGAAAGAAGATAAGCTTACTTTTCTCGGATTTTTGCCATGAGTTTACTGCTTATTTGAACTTACAATAATTAGTTGATAAACTCGATCATACGCTGAGTTTACATGCATGGCATTAGAATAGAAACTAGTAAAACACAAGTTAAAAACACAAACAATAGTCACTGAAAAGCCGAGACCGGAAACATACGAGACAAGCCAGAAGAAGTACCAAAAGTAATCTTGCCATTATTATGATCACCGACAAAAATGTCTGAAATCCCGACCCAAATCAAAAGCTCTTTACTCTTAACACCAGTCAAGTTCCTCATCCTCCCCTCCTCAACAAACGCAGTCACTTCCACATAATACGATACTTTACGACCTATTTCACTAAACAAATGTTGGCTTTTCGTCTTCCTGCGAACCCATACGAACCCAATCGCCGTGTTGTGCCCCACTTCGGTCACGTCGGTCATTGGGATCAACCCTTTTGGGAGGTTATATTTGGTTAAAAGGCTTTGTGTTTTTTGTTTGTATTCTTTTAGACGTGCCAATTGTGTGTTGCATTATTCTTTTAGATATTACTAGTTTTAATCCCCGTGCGTGCACGGGGATTGTACATTATGTTTTTTAAATATATTTATAATTTTTATTTTTTTTATTTTATAAGTTATGAAAGTTTAAGGGGTTATTTGTTTTCTTTTTTAAAGTCATAATAAAATTTGTAAATTTATAAATTTACACTTAACTTTATACAATTTATTTAAAATTAAACCACTAAAGTTTTATTAATTACCTCATCTTTTTTTCAAGTTTTTGTTTTTATAAATTTGACGCATATATTTTTATGTGTTTTTTTTCTTTATCAGATTTCTGCACCAAAATAATGCCAATTTTAGAAGTATTTAAGCTTTTTAATTAAACATATATTCAAAAATAATAAAAAATTTGAAGCATCATACCTAATAAGGAAATATTCTTTTTTTTTAAATGCAAAAGTCCCAACTTTTCGTTTTCCTTTACTAAGTAAAAGATATTATAAATATACACATTCACCGACTAATCCACTGTCGTTTTGACAGTGGGCCACGGTGCTACAGTATCGGGCTCTCATTTTGGGCCAGCCCGATTTTGGTTTTTTTTTTTAAATTTGTATGCACAAAGTAGGAGGAAAAAAAATATTACAAAAGTTCCGATTTATTCAGATAAAAAAAATACCCGCGAAAACATCTTCGATACCTAATAACTTTAAAATAATTGATATGGTCACAAACGTACAACCCATTATATTAAAAAAAAACCCATATAGCAAAAAAAAACAACACTTTAAACATGAGCCCAACACATAAGCCATATAAAAAAAATTGTTACTAACATACACATTTTTTTTTAATTTTTTAATTTTTTTTTTAAAATTTTGTATGCACAAAGTAGGAGGAAAAAAAATATTACAAAAGTTCTGATTTATTCAGATAAAAAAATACCCGCGGAAACATCTTCGATACCTAATAACTTTAAAATAATCGATATGGTCACAAACGTACAACCCATTATATTAAAAAAAACTCATATAGCAAAAAAAAAACACTTTAAACATGAGGCCCAACACATAAGCCATATAAAAAAAATTGTTACTAATATACACATTTGTCGACAAACTAGCCTAAAATTCGCATAAAATCTGGCCCAAAGTAAAAAAAAAAACTAGCCCAAAATTAGCCTGAAATCTGGCCCAAAGTAAAAAAAAATACAAAACGGTCCCTCAACTTTTAACTATTTACGATTTTCTTACACAAAAAATCCCGTAAAAAAATTAACAAAAAAAACACGTCAAGTTTTTATTGTTCACAACTTTTTTACATTCATCGGCCCAAAAAAAAGATATCGAACCGTCCCAAAAAAAGAAAATATTCGGGAAAAAATTAACCCGTCCCAACGCAAAAAAAAAATTCCCGAATCGTACAAAAAAAGGAAATATCCGGGAAAAAATTAGCCAAAAAAAATTGGCCCAAAGTAAAAAAAAATACAAAACGGACCCTCACCTTTTAACTATTTTTGATTTTCTTACACAAAAATTCCCGTAAAAAAATTTACAAAACCGTCGTAAAAAAAGAAAATATTTGGGAAAAAATTAGCTTGTCCCAACGCAATTTTTTTTTCCTCGAATCATACAAAAAAAATTTAATATTAAAAATTAGCCCCGCCATAACGCATCGCCCAAAAAAAAAACCCCCAAAAACATAAAAAAAAATTAGCCCCGCCACAACGCGCGAGTTCTTTTGCTTGTTTATTTACATGTGGGGTACTAGTCTATGAAATAGTTAACTACATGATTATTGTGTACCATAGAAAGTTAGAAACGATTCTAGGTTCTAGTTATTTATATCTAACTAGTGGCTATGGCGTAGCATTTGCGTTTTTAAGGCGTGGCTTAAGGCGACCCAAAATATGAAATATTTATATATTTATATCATATTTCGTATATATTGAGTTTACATAAAGCGTTGTACATATAAATAAAGTTAAAAAACTATCCTTACACGTAATATTCTTCATTTTGAAGAAAAAAAATTTCTATCGGAGTTGAATCTAAAAGGCTCATCACGCCTCACGCCTTATCGCGCCTTTTCACGCCTCATCTCTCGCCACGCCTTGGTCCATTTCGTAACGTGGAGATCACGCCTCACGCCTTAGCGATGCCTTGGCGCCGCAAAAGCGCACGTTTTAGAACACTGCTTTATACCATTAAAGTTCAAAAATTAATATTAAATGCTGCTTGCACAAATAAATTTTCTAATTTGGTGTTTCGTCAATATTGCTATCATTATCATAAAGTCGTTATCACAAAAAAATATGTAATCAAAAAATATCGCTCGTCAAAAATTTGATTACAGGGTATATAAACTGTTTTCTATTTAGAAAAGAGTTAGTTGTTCAAAATATATCTTTTTCCTTTTCCAAAAAAAAAATGGCTAATTTTGTTGGTTAATCGTGTTGTTTCTCTTGTCCTACATGTTAAATAAGGTGTATTGTTACCATACCATGTGATACACAAGCCTCAAGATCGATAACAAAGCTACAAAGATTCGAATTTAGTTGGTGTTCTTCGTGGAGAGTTGCTTCGTTCATGAAGATCCACAAGGAAATACATGTTGTTGTAAGTTTACGCGTATAAGGGTTGGTTCCTATTACATGGTAAAGCTTTATTTCGTGGGAAATAAGCTCATTTGTAATGAATATGCAAAAATCGAGATTGGTGTTCGTCATGGCAATTTGGTAAGATAAGGGACAAGATCCACGTTTTTAGGAAAAAGTCAAAGGCGAGTTGCTGGTCAAAGGGGAGTTGCTCACATAGCCGGCGAGTTGTCAATAGGTTTAGCAGCGGTTTGCTTATTTTAATTCAGGAGGCGAGTTACTATAAAAAGTTAAACGGCGAGTTGCTCAAAGGAACAGGCAGCGAGTTAGTCAGACTAGGCAGCGGTTTGTTTATTTTAAATACACGGCGAGTTGTCAAAAAAAGGCAGCGGTTTGATTATTCTATTACACGGCGGTTTGCTTACACTAGCAGCGGTTTGATTTAAAAAAAAAAAAAAGAAGCTGCGGTTTGATTTCAAATACACGGCGAGTTGTCAAAAGAAGCAGCGGTTTGATTATTCTATCCAGACGACACTCTTTTTAGCGACACTTTTTTTACGGAAAAAGTTGAGTAATATGGAATTTTTTATATAGCCTTTTTA
>BQNB010155072.1:0-15439 GCA_026074375.1 Tanacetum coccineum
CAATCTTCAACAATGGGTTGTGCTAGTAAGGGAAGAGACTTCAGTGGATATTACTCCTTCAGTTGTCAAAACACCAATATATGACTGGAAAATATACAAAGACAAGCTAATGAAGGTATACCAAATATTCAGAGTAGGACAAGCACCAAAGGTATATCCTTATATTGAGACCATGCTCAAGGAATTTGACAGAGATGATATGGTGACTTTGTGGAAGCTGGTCAAAGACAGGTTTGAGAAAGAACTCCCAAAGAGTGACATGGAAAGGTGTTTGTTTTGGCCTTTAAAGGTCATATTTGAACCTGTTGCAACTGATTTACTATGGCAGTTTGAAGCACCAATTAAGAGTTGGAAATCGTACAAGACATGTAGAATACACTGCTTGTCAATAGAAGGAATGATTATCTACATGCTTGATGATGCTGAGTATCCTCTTCCAAAGACCACACTTAAGAAGATGCTTGATCACAAGTGTGAAGTAAGTGAATTCAATGAAGATGTCATTCAGATGATCAACCTAATTAGAAGACAGCTCAAGAAAGAATAAGGTGTTTGAAGCATCCTCTCCAGGTATTCATTTTATTTTGGAAACTTGATATGAAGGTGAAGTATCAAGTTTAAGGGAGGATTGTTGGGAATAAAATGCCAAGTCATTCCCACTGCTAGTTATACCAGTTCCCACTGCTAGTATAATTTCCCACTGCTAGTGTATTTTTGCCACTGCGAGGTTTCCACTGTTGGAAGACTTGCCACTGCTGATTGAAGATAAGAATTACACAAGGCTGAAGACGCGTTATTGCTATATCAGGAATGTATTTTGTATATCTCTTAAGTATCTAGAAGATATGATTAGGTTATACTTGTAAAGGATCCTTGTGTTATAAAAGGAGACCTTAGACTAGAAAATAGAGATAACTTGTATCAATCTCATATAGCTTTAAGGTTTTGTAAACCCTAGTACTATTGAGTACTCGTATTATTGGATCAATATTATTAAAGCGTTTTAGTTATTCACTGTTTCATACAAGTTACATCGTTATACTTCTTAAACACTAAAAGTTAGTTTCCGTATAGCTTTTGGTGAATCACTTAACCAAAGTTTCTCACATTGTTATCTTGTGTTTATCCAAGGTAGCAATAACCTTACAAGCTAAGGAATAAGATCTGGGTTCTAGGTTTCAACAATATCTACATGTAATTAAACATTAACCTTTAGGCTTATTTAGACGGTTCATTAGGTTATTCAAAAATTGAAAAGATCACAAGTTTTTTTTCCCTTCTCTAATTTAGTGAGCTTGTCAACTTTATATGACAAAATTAACCAAGTTGTTAGCTCAAGTTAATAAGCTAATAGACAGGTAAATGAGTTTCTGAATGTTTTTCAAGTTTAAATAAATTAAATAAACTAATTCAAACAATAGCTTAGGCTGGGGTGTAGTGGTGGTGTATGGTCGTCTCCCACGCCGTTGCCACGTAAGCATTTTTCGCCCCCACATTTATGTTGTAGTTTCAACCTCCATCCAATAACACACCCCAACGGTCCCTTTTTTTCTCTCTCTCTGTCTTTATCTCTCCATCTTTTGAACGCAACCGTACCACATGATCTCGGAACAAGTGGCCCCATCACGCGTGTTGGTTGCCCGAGTATAGCAAGGACCCCGATGGTCCAAGGCCCTTCACACGTGAAGGGGTGTCTCAAAACAGGCGGCCTTGAAAATCAATTTGAACAAGATGATACTGTTTCATAGCTTTACAGAAGTTTGAACAAGATGAAAATTTAGACTTGTAGCATGGACATGAAATTCAATTTGCTCCATTATCTCCCTTCTCATGAAGTTAAGATTTGGCATGTCATAATCTTATTTTTTAAGTCATTCTTTTAAATCCATATGTACTTAAAACAATAAGCAATGTTTGAAAGCCGTTTTTTAATCGGCCGAGTTGAGAGTGATCAAATGGCTGGAACATCCAAGAGAGAAAGTGTTTCAAACCGTGCAGTTTATTTTGTGCTAATTCATGGTTAAACCTAACGCAACTCAAAGAATAACTCGTTGAAGATGGATCGAGTATCATTGCTATCACTCATGAGTCATAAGTGAAAAGAAGAACCATTTTATCCCATATCAACGTATCATACTAGAATTTATTAGCTTGACATGGTATTGAGCTAGATCGGACCAACAACGAGCCAAACCGTAAATTGTTTGTTCTGGTTTGATATTGTCTGGTTCATAGGGTTTGTCTGCTGAATCCACTCATACACCCCGAATGCAATCAAACATGAAAGAAAACTAGTAACCAGAAAAGAAAAAAAGAAAGAAAAAAAAACTCAATACAAATGGCTGCAAGTCCTCAATGAAACATACACCATCAGTACAAGTGCAGAATATTAGCTTACAGCTTACATTACTACTTTAATACTTATCCCCATATTCTCCTAATCCCCAATCTGTATACATAACAACAAAAAGCAAAGATTCATCGAGGGCTCGTTAAAACTTGCAAGCAGATCAACCAAAATGCTGTAAGAGCAAATATTTCATGACCATGCCCGTATGTCACCAGAAAACCTTAGCTTCAAATCCAAACACCCCTTTAACTAGCAAAAACTACGAGATATTGCAGTCTATGGTTTATAAGATAAAAGGGTGAATTAAACCAAACAACGATAGTTAGCATACATAGCTTCTAATCTTAAGTTTTGTTAACTGTATGTTCTTTTACCAAGATATATATGTACGGTAGACAGCTATATAATGTAGGACGCTACCTTTAAAAGATCAAGATCATTGCTCGTGAACGAGCTTGTTGAGTAGTAATGTCAAAAGGGCGTCTCTTCTTTCCGCTCGATTCTCTTCTCTGATCTTTCTCTGTTCTTCTTTCTCCCTCCATGACTGCTCCATCCTCATCCTCTCGATTTCTAGCTTCTCCATTGAGTGACGCCATTCTTGGTCAAACAACTGTCTTTCATACGCATGTTTATCCATTAATTGTCTCCATTGATCATCAATCGTCTGTTGTTGTTGGAAGAAATTTTGAAGAATCTCTTGGATAGAATTGTTTCCCGAAGTCGGTGGTTTTGATGTTTGTGGATGTTTGTCCCTTTCAGGTTTTTTTCTTGGTGGCATGGGGAGTTTTGTAATGTTTTTTTCGTCTTCATCTTCAGAAATTTCTTCGAGTGATTGATAAGAATCTGTTCTTGTGACCCGTTTCCTTGATTTTGACTGGCTAGAAGTGGCTTCGGGGTCAAAAGGTGTTTGTGGTGTGTTAGCTGATGTTCTGGTGAATAGTGTGTGTAGTTCGTCAAAGAATGGGAATGAACGTGTGCTGTCTCGATCTGATGTCTCCTTCCCCTGATTAAAGAATTGAAAATTAGACCATAAAACAGCTTTTTAAGATAAATTTATGAACAATAAGATAATTTGTACACCATAAAGACGTACTCTTCTTATATATTTCGTTTCCTAAACCTTTAAGCCTTTTACACATATTCATATATTCTTATTCACAATAATCAGATTATAAATGTATCTAACATAAGCAATTTCAATATTTGATATTGTAGTAAACAATCAGCCATAATACCTCACTAAATTAGGACAGTCCTACATTAAAGTCTCTTACAGAAACAGATGTGTGTTATGAACTATAGCACTAAACATATAGCACCCGACTGCAGTTTTGAGGGATTGCAGAAACAAATTTTTAAAATGACGGTTGGATGTGCTTTAAAGTAATTATGTGATACTAAAGTAATTATAATCAGATAATCTGGTGTAATAGAATGTCCACCAAAAATAGTGTGTTTGGATATAATACATAATAAGACCAAAATGGTCTTACTGTGACTTGGGTCGTTTTCATCCTTTCTAAACCCGCCTTGGTGCGATCTAAAACAAGACAGCCATGGCAACAAGAAGGGTATAGGTATTTTCCACCCATATAAATAATATTATAATACTGCGCTTTACCGAAACACTAGAAAAAACTAAAGACCCAATAATCACATGCTTACTCTTAGAATTAGCAGCGCAATACAACCATACCATCTGAAGCATCGTATAACCATATTATCGACAAAATGTAAGTATCTATTCTCGACGTCACAATAATCACTTTGCACATCGAAATGCCCCCTAATTAGAATTCCAATATCACAATCCAGAAAGTAATCAATAACTCAGAGGGTGTTTGGAATTGCTTATTTGTCCTGCTCATTCTTAAGCGGATAACTAGTTTTGAGTGTTTGGATAATCAAACTGCTTATGCTTATCTCCTTACTTTCGGGTAAAACAAACCGTTTTCAGCATTAAGGTTGGACTAGCTTATGTGCTTATTTTTTAGATAAAATTGGTCTGTTATCTTCATATCCACCCTAAAAACCCTTACATATCCAAACACAAGAAAGTGCTAATTTTTTAGCAGCTTGTCCTCCTAATAGCCACAAGCACTTAGGCTTATACCAATGTGGGAAGTGCTGTTACATAAGTGATGAGGTATCGTCTGTCCTGATACTCCGGAGGAGCTAACTTCATTTAATTAAGCATCCATCGCAGAAGATTAAGGAATGACCGTTCCACGTTAGAACGGCCCTCCGGAGTAGCTAGTATAACGAAGGTTACCTAGGTCCGGAGGCAATGACGCGGCCACGCGGGACGACACCAGTTGTACAATGTGGCACGAATGGAATATTGACTTGCCCACAACGGCCAACGAGTACATCACAACAACCCGAACCCCTAAAGCAAAGGCTGGTCCCCAACAGTGATTCTCACGCTGCACCAAAACGACAACCTCGTCTCCACAATCCTCATTGGAGCTTGGTCTCGGATTCAAAACCAGGGGCGACCTAACGGTGTTTTGTCTTATTTCACCTAAGGCACGCAGAAGCATAATACTCTGAACCACAGCTAAGACTACTTACGGTAAATTGCTTAAACAATAACCAATCCCAAACACCCTCTTACATACAAATTACAAAATGTCAAATAATCCATATAAGGCTAAAACCATACCATATCAAAAAACAATCAAACACGAAATCGATAAGAAAAACGAACAATCGTATACCTTATAACGCGTAACGAGATTCTTCCACTTACACTTACACTGATCACCACTCCTAGCATACCCCAACTCCTTCATTTTAACCCCCACCACTTCCCACAACCCCTTATTCCTTTTGGAAACCACAAAATCCCCCTCCAACTCCCCTCGAATCGCAATCAAGTCCCTCGTCTCCCTTTCGCTCCACGCGGCAACTCTACCATACTCCTCCACTTCTCCTACACCACAAGAAATGAGAACTTGTTCTTGAGATGGTATGTTCATCATCATCATGTGAGTTAAGTGAGCTAAGGTTTCGTTGTTGGTGGTGTTCATGTCTCCACCTGTGCTGGTGGTGTTGAACATGATGATTTGGGTTGTGGGTTTGGTTTGGTTTGGTTTGATGAAGGAAATGATGAGGGTTATGTTGGGTTTGGGTTTGACCGAGGAAGACAAATGTCAAGAAAGTGCTTTTTCTTGGTTGACTATGGTGGGAAAACAATCCAAACTAAGTCTTCCATAACGCGGTGCTAAAACGTGAGGCGTGACCTACACGTTATAAAATAAATTAATGCGTTAACTTTAGGCGTGACGTAAAATGAGGAGTGAAACGTGATAAGACGTGAGGCGTGACAAGTTTTTTTATTCAACTTTGATAAAAAAAATTAAAATGAAGAATATTATACGTAAGGATAATCTTTTAACATTATTCATTATGTACAACGCTTTTTCTAAACTCAATTTATATGATATAAATATATATATACTTTTATATTTTGTGTCGCACCTTAGCCACTAAAGCGTGAGGCTTGTCATGCCGTCACGCTTCACACTATTTAATATTATTTTATAACCATGGGGTTTTTTGTTCTTGCAGATGAATAAAGAAGAAAAGGTAAAGACATAATATTCATTTACTTATATATTAGTGTCACTATAGACTATAAATTTATTTAAATCTCATTATTTATAAACTATTCATTCTTCATAAGTAAATATATTATGCACAATGAATAAAAAGTCCAAATATGTTAGACATAATAAGTTTTGCATTGATTTAGAGTGAATAATGAGAGTAGAAAATGCAGTAAAAGGTCATTATGGGCTCAAACAAAAGAATGAACTGACTTAAATGGGCTTGTAAATGTTTGGGCTAACTATCAAAACGGGCCATGGTAATCGTTGTGGAGTGTGGACTAATTAGGTCAAACATGCAATCGAATTAAAGTGAGAGTACAATGACTACAGGTGGTTGGTCGTCCATGTTTCCTCAAAATGATCAATCTCAAAAACAACATAGACAAGAGAAACTAGAATATTTTTCACGAATGGAGACACATAATTCTCATGCAAAAGATCATGTCAACTAATTCCAAACAAATTTCATGCAAATCCCGTTTTAGTTGTCACATTAAACATACATAGATAAAAGCAAAGGTAGATTTGCACAAATCCCCCAATATACAGTCTGCACAAAGAACTCTAGGGGGTAGATACTCAAAGTAAAAAATGGATTTTAATATGCGCCGTAAAAATCTTTTACATTGGCCGAAGCTCGAGGCCACCTATAATGAGGCCAGACATACATCCTTCATGACTTGTAAACTTCATATCAATAGAAAGGGAGTCATCCTTGAATTCCTGAGTTGAGTTAAATTTCCACACTTGAATCTCCATCCATCCATCTTCCCTTTGTTTTGGAACCCGGGTAATATCATTTATATTCAATGGATTCCGGATTATAAAATAAACAAATTCAGCTTCGTTTTCTTGGTGGAGTACATCTCTTATTTTCACTGGACAATGCAGCCCCTGGACTTTTTCTGAAAGCTTGAACACAAGGAAACACACGTATTCTGTATCGGATGATAGCATTTGACTTTTAATCGTGCAATTGATATGAAATACGTGTTGTGGTAAAAGCTCAATCACCTCTGGAAATCTGCATGTACGATATATTATATAAATACATACTTTTTAAGAACAAAATAAAGCTTGAGAACAGGAAACCAAATCCAAAGAAAGAAACTTTTGAGGTATTCTCAAATATTTGGATCAGCGTAGAGTGAATGTAACTAAGTTTAGTGGTTAAAGGTAAATGTAACTTTGTTTGTTTGAAAACACAAACCTGGTCTGCAATGATGGTTTTGAAGTAAAAAGGCTCACATTCGAAGCTTCGTACAAAGCCGCCTTTGCTGAAAGCATAAGAAGCTTCTTTTGGTTTACATTGCCCAACCAGAACAACTCGTCGTAGTTTCTTTTTATCTTAAATATTTCTTCGAAGTTTGTTGTCAATTGTTGCACGCGATCCACATGGTTTGATTTCAAGACTTGTTCAGGTTCCTTCAAATTTCTGATTTCTTCATACACCTATATAAAGATCACGTTATAAACATGCAAGTTAGACCATGATTTTTTTCCATGCATCCATCCCCGTATGAACAAACGAATAGAGAATAACCGAGAATAACATTTTCAAACTTACCTTATCAGTGGCTTGAAATTCAATGCCTTGAACATAAATCGCACCATCTCCACAATAACATGGTGAAAAACTCTTTAGTAGAAACTCAATTACGACATCTTTGTTATGATTCAAGATTTGGCACAACTCAATCATCAACCATTCATTGTCTCTCCTTGTTGCAAAATATGCATGATGAATTTCACTCCCCTTTCTATAATTTAGGTTAACGTACATCGGATTACTTGAAAAGTTTTTTTAATCACAAAATTTGAAGACTAAATAAACCCCATAAATCACATTTGGAGATAAAAATTGAGCGTTTGTCGTGATTTCGATGTTCAATCTGGAAATATCAAACATCTTCACTACTGTCTCAAATCTGCACATATAACATACAAGTGTCAATCAGTCTATTTTTGAGTTTAAGAATTCTTTCGACCCAAAATAAATGACATAAATGATATTTTTGAAAAATTGTTTGTAATCAATATTTAAATTTGTTGTATCAATAGCCTTATATATAAGTATATATAGTAATATTGTTTTTTCCATATAAAATATATCTGTTTAAATACAGGTAAGAATATTATCAAAAAGGCTGTAAAGATGCTAGCAAAATTTATAATTCATGCATGGTTATGAGAACAGAGGACCCAAAAGGTGTATTAAACTTAGCTCTTAATCTTATAGCAAGTATAATAATTAACCTCATAAGACGAGGTCTGGAGTTTAGTGATATAGAAAGTTTGGGTTTCAAGTTTAAAATGCTACAGATGAAGGACTAAGTGTAGTACAGAGGCAAAATATGAACTTAGTCAAAAGGGTTCTTAAGTTGATCCAGTTGGAGCATAATAATATACTTAACGAGTTGTAAGTTTCATTGACATGCGAGATTGGGGCGTTTGCTGAAGATCTATTTGTGTCTTGTATTTGTTCCTGTTCAAAAACTATGATGAAAGCGTTTGATTAAGTTTTACGGACACAATGTGTTTGATTATAATTTTGATACACACCTGTTGGAAAAAAAAACCGGTTCTACGAATTTCAGACAGCATGTACATATAAAACATAAAACCAAATATCAGACTATAAAAATTACTCGAGAAAACCTTGAAACCTTCTAATCTGAAGTTGGTTTACTTGGCAATTTACTTTTCAACTACTATTGCACATAAGGAAACGTAAAGTGCCAAACTTATCAATGTGGGGGTAGGTACTTTCTTGCTTAAAAGAGATTTTTTTTTTTTTTTTAATTACTTGAAAATGCATTATATTTGTCATTTTTTGCTATTGTGTGTACTGAATTTTTTTTTCTTATTGTGTGTATCGAACTTTCAAATTTCGACATTTGTGTGTATTTTTGACCATTTTACCCTTACTTTTTTCAAAATTCGAAAGGTAAAATGGTCATTTTACATGGCTAGAATAGTGACAAAATACACACAAAGGTCGAAATTTAAAAGTTCAGTGCATACAATAAGAAAACAAAAGTTCAATACACACAATAACAAAAAGTCACAAGTATGATACATTTTCAAGTAATTATCCCTTTTTTTTATGTCAAAAATACACTGTTAGTACAAAAGCCGTGTATGGGGGTGGATATGAGTTTAGATCACTTGGTGGATTGGGCCGGTGAACGGGTATGGTGTAGATCTTGTACTAATCCAAGTAATGAAAGGGTGATCTGCACAAATGAGAGTAAACCGTTAGCCTTACCGCAGGGCGGACCCCGCGATTAAGCTCCGGCGTGAGAGTAAGTATACATGTTTGTCAGAGAATGTCAGAGTACGTGTGTGTATTAATGATCAGACAGAATGTACCTTTTTGGAGTGTGAAATGACCCCTATTTATAGGCAAGCCCAATACTAGGGTTTCCTAGTATTTCGCTTGTAACTGTTGGTGGCCGGAGGGGTCCTTTGTTCGGCAAGGGTGTTGCCAGTGTAATCGTGTCTGCGGACGCTGTATTCTTACGCGGGTCAGTGTTGTTCGCGGAGTGCAACGGTTGCGGCTTTTCCTTGAAGATACTCCGTGCGGTCTTTGGATATCGGAGCGTATATATGAACTAAGCCAGTAAGCTAGTGTTCATATATAGTATCAAGTCCCATCCAGTCTAGTTTGCTTACTGTACGGGATACAATTATAGCGTGCGGTGGGCACTACTAGACTAGAGTTTCGTGATCAGAATTTTCTTTTGTTCCTGCCCTGTTCCGCGTCTTTCGTGCTGTTTTGGCAGTTTGTCGTTGGTTATGTGGGTTCTTCGTGTCCCTTTATCTTCTGCATGATTTGACCTTCTGGGTCCTACATCCAGCTGTTATCATCATCTTTTTACTTTGCTTTTGTACCGTTGATTGGGAAGTGTCTTGGCACGTGTCATTATCCTACCTTCACCTGACTTAAATATACCATGGGTATAAATAGTCGATTCATGCCCCCATTGTTCCCTTTTTTCATCTCTTTCACTTTTTCACCATTGTTGACAAATTTCAAGGTTTTTTAGTTGCACAGCCTCCCTTATTCTAGCAGTTCGTTTTGATTCAGGTTAATCTCTTTGCTTCTCTTTTATTATGGGCAGTATTACATCTCTCAAATGTGTTCTTAATACGAGAACAACATTGATGTTATTTTGTGGCAGAAAATATTTTGTTCCGGAGAAAGGAAGTTCTATCCTTAATGCCAAGCCCTGATGCCATCCTAGGCATGAATAGACCAGCTGGTTAAAGGTTGGAATGTATACGCCGTTGTTCGGATTATGCTAACTACCGTTTAGATCACGTTTTCCACCTTCTTCGTGTCTGTTCTTACTCACTTCCGCATTCCGTTTTCCCAATTGTCTATATTTGGATCTGCCAAGGTTTCTCATTTTGAAATCATGTGTCGCGTTTGTAACATTGAACCTAGTGTTAGTCTGTTCCGCTACTTCTATATGCATAATTACAAAAATGGTCTTTGGTTTTGGGTTTACTAAGCGCTCCGAACGTCCTTGATTGTAGATTCCAAGATTTTTGGATTCCGTGAAGAATTGGAATGACCATTTTTCTAGGTTGATGAGTTTGTGGTTCCTGCTAACGCTCGGTTTTGTTGGTTTTCGGGTTCCAATATTGTTAAAGATCGAGCTCCTGCCCCCTCTGAATATAATGTGGAGCATGTTAATACCCTTATCGCTCAAGCCTCTCCGTTCCTTAGGTTCCCGGAAGAATTTCTTTGCTGGGTTGGCATAAGCCGTAATTACCTTTTGAATAAAGATACTTACCTCCGCTTTGTGTAGGAGAACGGAGTGGGTTTTGCGGTCTTATTTTCCGTACACACTTTGATTATCTGTTTTTGTTTTTTTTGTTTTTCTTGTTTCCTTACTCTTTTTCCCTGTTGTCCTTTGCAGAGATGGATTTGAATGCTTTTATTCGTACCACTGACCCTCGTAAGGTGTGGATTGTCGAAAGAGCGAGGGCTAAAAATGAGGGGCCTATTATGACTGTGGCCAAGCATCCCACCGCAACCCTACTTCCGACCTCGGTGGTTCGTCCTTCCGGAGAGTTATCGGCTAGCGTAGAGAGAGAATTTGTTAGAGATGCAAGTGTCGGTGGTGGTGGAGATGAGGGGGTTGCTTCCGTTGATGGTCAGGATAATGTAAAACCAATCGTGCCTATCACGGATAATGTTGAAACTGAAATACCTGGGCCCAAACGTACAAAGAAAAAGAGGGTTACCCGCGGGAGTGAAAGGACGCCTGTCGTTTCCCATCCACCTAAAAGGTTGAGAGCTGATTATGGAACCACTAGTGGTTCTGCTACTGGAGGTAAGTCCCCTAGTGTCCTTAACAGGATGCTCCAAGATTCTCGATTAATGGTAGAACATGGTGTCCCATCTCTTCTTACCTTACCCTTTATTACTTCATCCATGACAGCTTCACCTTTGGAGGAGGGCGGAGACCACACTGACTCCGTGACTGGTCCTTCTTTGCGAACTGTAGGTCCTTCCGTAAGGTTCGTAGTCCTATCTGATTCTTCTCATCACTCAGGCGCTAAATCTGGAACATGAGGTTGAGTCTTTGTCAAGGTCATTGTTGTTACCTGGTGATGACTGAGGCCCACCCATTGTGACTTACTATTTATACAGTTGCTCTTCCTTGTATTGATGTTGGCAAGGATAAGAGTGTGCCGCATTCGTCCGTTTTTGGTTCTTCTAGTTCATCTGAGAAGACGGATCATACTCTTAGTCTTTTTACAGGAAGGTCAGGTAGTGGCTTTGCTACCCGGGAGTATTCGTGCGGAGGAGGTTACAAATGTTGGTTTTTGGGGAAATCTTATTGTATCCCGTGTGGACCGTGTCCAAGGGTTTTTGAGCTTGAATGTGGGCGTTTTTGTGCAATTTGATTGATCATTTTCACTCTTCCGGCTTTCTTCAAAAATGTTCACGGAATGGGCTATGAAAAATTATTTGCCTGAGTTCAATGTGTTCCACGCACGCAACTAATTTTAAGTTTGGCTCCGAGGTCGAGAATGCGTGTCGGAGTACCAATGTATTTTAGAGAAAAAGAAATGGAGATCCCTTGCTGAGGAGAAAGATAGTTTGTTGGGGGTGAAAGATAAAGAGATTAAAGAGTTGAGGTCCCAATTGCTGAAAGCGCAGGAGGAGTCTGTGGCGGTAAAAAAAAAAAAAACAAAATCAAAAAAAAATAAAAAACAAAAAAACCCCATCCAAACTCCTGTGCTGGGTTTCCAGCCTTGAAGCCATTGAGGGTTCGCTTCGAGGCAAAGTTGCTTCCGCCAAGGAACACAACGGCCTTCTTGAGCAAGAGTGTGGTTCTTTGAAATTAAAGGTGAGAGCTTCGTAATCTATTATTGTTGAACAGGACCGTTAAACTTTCAGATCTTGGAGCATCCTCTTCTTCCTTTGGAAAAACGGTGCTCAGAACCAAAGTCTTGTAAATCAGGTATAGTTTTCCGCCCTTAACTGTTCTCTTCGTATTTTTGTGTTTTCCTCTTCTTATATATACATACATATATTTTTTAGGTGCATGAGCTGGAGACTTCTTCCACGGATCTCCGTGAGAAGCTGGAGATGTATGAGGAAAGCATGAAACGGTTAGAGGAGTTTCAGGACAACCTTATGAGACCTCTCGAGACTAGGTTAGCCGAGATTGATGCTGATTTCACCAGGTGTTGTATGCGCTTCCAAGAGAGTTTCCATCCGCACCTCCTCAACGTCGTTGCAGGACGAAGATGGTTACTAATTTACAGGATGAAGCTTCTTATGGCTAAGTGTCTCAATTCGACTGAATATATGGAGGCTCTCGGAAATGCTTTTGGCCGTGCTATAGAGAAAGGGATGCAGGAGGGTCTGGCAGCTGGAATTGAGCACGGACAAGCTGGCAGATGTCTAACTGACCTTGAAGCTTACATTCCCTCCGCGGAGGATGACTTTAATTCTGCTGTCTGTGATCTCCGTGGCTTGAACTTTTCGCTTCTTCAGGAACTATCAAATAAGAAGGATGCCAGCACATGGGATATTATGGATCTTCTTCGCTTGGACGATGCCGTGGCCGAGGCCTTAGGGATGATGATCTTCAAAATTGATGGAATTCAGAATTGATGGTTCCCATGCATCACAAGCAAGGATTAGGGTCGTTTATTGGGAGCCAAGCGTTGTCCGTTGCTTTGGATATTTATCGCGGAAGGGTGGAGAAGATGGAATGAAAGAAATCTGGATTGGCGTCTCCCTTTCTTGAAGGAGTATTTGTCTCCTTAGATCATCCTTTGTCCGCTGAGGCTTTGATTGAGCCGCCGGTTTTGAGGTTCACTGCTTACCAATGTTTTATCTACTGTGGTTATTGTTCACCATTTTTTTTCTGGTTCCTTCTGTTTCCGGGGAGATTAGAGAATCCTGAATTGGTGGATGTTAGGATTCGAAGAACCGTTACTCTGGGGCCAGGAAGGGTGAAGAACTATCGAATGCTTTACCGGAGGTGATTTGCGTTTTCTAATTTGGTAAGATGAAGCTAGGGATGTTGTCCTATAGGTGCTATTAGCTTGTTCTCCGTGGTGCATGAGTGACCTTCGCGGTATTTTTTTGTAATTAAAATACCACGGCTATTAACAGTTATGCCCGTTATGGTGCTTTTTACACCCCTTTGTGGGGCCGCATGTGGCCTTATTTTGTGGCCTCGGAGGTTATTTTGTATTTAACCATTTTTGCAAAGATTCATGTTTGAAACATGTCTGTTATATAAATGTTGTTGTCTATCTTTTTATATCATGTTTGTATATCTTTAGTATATAATAGGATAGTCTTGTTTTGAACGCCATTTGGTGGGTTTTATTCTCCCAGGTACGTGCGTTTTGCAATCACCTCTTATTGTACTTTGGAGATTCATGAGTGAGGTTACTCTCTTTTTGTTATTACGGAATAATCATTGATGGAGGCGTTTGCTCCGTGTGTGCGCGGCTTAATCACAACAAATTGACTTAGCCAAATAGTAATAAGTTCGAAATTTTTCAAAGCATAACTTGTGAAGGTAGTTAATCTTCACTTTTTCATTGAAATTAAAAGGCACATTACATGATATTTAAAAATTACTACCAGGAATAAAGATAAAAATGCTCTTCCCTTCACGGAGTCCGTATGGTTAGGCTGCTTACACTTTGTTTAAATAACACTTCTTGAGATTGCAAATATTCCAGGTTCGCGGGGAGTTTATCTTTCCGTTTGCGGTCTTTTAACTTGTACGATCCCTTCCCAAGTGCTTCTGTGACTTCGTACGGGCCTTCCCACTTGGGTCCTAACTTTCTAGTGTCTTCTACAAGCTTCCTTCGTTGCTCCTGTACACTAAATCTCCGGGCTTGAAGCTTGTATTTCTAACTTTGATGTTGTAGTATTTTTCCATTTGCTTCTTGCTTTTTGCTTCTCTTATCGCTGCTTGCTCTCGCTTTTCTTCTAGCAGTTTAAGTTGATTTCCAATGCTTCATCATTTTTCGGGCACACGTCTTACTTCTGCTGTCATGTACGTCGGGATTCTAATTTCCGCCGGCGCGATTGTCGCTTCCGTTCCGTAAGTTAATGAGAACGGAGTGTCTTTGTTACTGGATTTGATCATGGTACGGTGTGCCCAAAGTACATGAGAGATCTCTTCCAACCAGTTCTTGTTGTCTTTGCCCAGTCTTGCTTTTATTCTTCCCCCCAAACTCCTGTTTGCTCTTTCTACCAGTCCGTTCGTCTGAGGATGTTTTACGAAAGCAAATGCCTGTTGAATGACACATTTTTCACACCTCAGATCTCTGAAGGGGTTGTCTCGAAATTATTTCCCATTGTTGAATATAATTTCTACTGGAAGACCAAATCTGCACACTATGTTTTCCCATACGAACTTTTTTACTTGGTTTCATGTGATAGTTGCTACTGGTTTTGCTTCTATCCACTTGTAGTTAGTCCGGGCCACTATTTAGAATTGAGTCTTGCCGGGGTCCTTCGGGAAGGTCCAGCTATGTCTACTACCACATTTTGTAGAATGGCACGGGAGATGTGATTGGGTTCATTCTTTCTGCGGATTTCTTAGGACGGGTTTGTGCACTTGGCATTCCTGACATGCTTTTATAAGCGCCCTTGCGTCCTTGTGCATTGTCGGCCAGTAATAATTGGTCCTTAGAGCTTTGGCAACGACGGATCGTGTGCCCGCATGCATGCTACATGAGCCCTCGTGTATTTCCCGTGTGTGTATTAATGATCAGACAGAATTTACCTTTTTGGGGTGTGAAATGACCCCTATTTATAGGCAAGCCCAATACTAGGGTTTTCTAGTATTTCACTTGTAACTGTTGGTGGCCGGAGTGAGTCCTTTGTCGGGTAAGGGTCCACGTGTAATCATGTCTGCGGACGCGAGTATTCTTCCGCGGTCAGTGTTTGTCCGCGGAGGTGCAATGGGTGCGGCTT
>BQNB010155073.1:0-15439 GCA_026074375.1 Tanacetum coccineum
TTGCGGAAGCGAAATAAAAGTTTGATAAATTAATAACAAGCATGATTAAATAGAAGTCTTGGAAATGGTAGACACATATAGCAATTAGACTTCAAGAAGCACCTTGAGTGAATATCCAACCTAAGCACCTGAAAACATTGATTAAAGCGTCAACAAAAGTTGGTGAATTCATATGTTTAATTTGAAATGCAATAGTGTGGACCACAAGTTATAAAACGTATGTGACTATTATAACATATACAATATGACATAAAAAGATTCTTTACACTGCACTAAGCTCATGATACCGAGGCTAATAAATATGTAGCATATCAAATACCAATTCAATACACAATAAACACAAAAGATGAAGATTAGAAGATAGAAAAGCGGTACAAGCCAAATGATAGAAAACTGTATTAGCCATATTAAATCCGGTTCAATGCTGGTTTGTTTGTTTTAGTGCAATGATTTACTTATCTCTAAGTCGGCCGTATCAATTCATAATACTTAGGCGGGAACATCATCCTAAGACCAAGACACAAGTAAATCCGGTCACACAATTAATGCATCCACATAAAGCATGCCTTAGGTTTAATTATAATCATCATGAGAGAAATAAAGCAGTGGTGATCTTTTTAATAACTCTAGCCCAACGGACCTTAACCCCATTTTAATTGTACGAAGGTGTTTTATATAGCTGGTAGTCCACTATTCCAACATTTATCAGTTAAATAAGAGCAATTATTGCTGAAACGTAAACAGGTCACCGACCGTCCAACTAAGCTCATAATCAAAGATAAAGAAACACTAAATGTTATTTGTGATCCTATTGGTCGAGTAATATAAGACACGATATGGAGAGCAATATCCTATGTAATCGAGATTACTTGTAACCATAAACACTAAAACCCAAGTTGAATGATAGTCGCAATTCAAACACATAAACAAGTTATGATTGATAAACATAAATTAAACAATCAACGATAAATAAGAAAATCGATTTAACACAAACCAAACATGAACTTTCATTAAGATGGCTAATACCCAAGGTTAATTAAGCCCACAACTATTGTAATTAATACAAGCGGTAATCAACAATTGAAATCGAACGATTAAGAGAGTAAAAATTACACGATGTCTTCTATGGAGTCGTGATCAATGCTTGACCTTTATGGCTGATCTTCTCTTCTAAAATTTGTCTCTGATGAGTATGGTATAAAGAATATGATATTGCACACTGAAAACTCATTTTTGAGTCTTCTATTTATAGTTGCTGAAAAATACTCGATACGCCGTATCCAGATAGGTTGATACGGCGTATTGGGCTGGATTCCTTGGAGTGCGCGCTACGTTCGTAATAAATCTTTGATATCATTCCCAATTTACTTGATTTACTGTATCTTCGAATAGTTATCTTCATGGATACGGCGTATGTAGATAGCATGGATACGCCGTATTGGGAATTAGTCAAACGCGTTTTCTTGTGAAGTCTTGGCGCTGATACGCCGTATCTCTTTAGTTGGATACGGCGTATTGGTGAATTTTCAAAAATCTTCAAATGTCTTCATTTTAGCTCCAATTTATGCGCCTTTTAGCTTATCTTCACAAAACACTCCTGAATTACTGCATTTATCAACTTTAAAGCGATTAAGTACCAAATAATGCAATAATTATATAAAAATGGGCAAAATAGATGGGATAAATGATATAATAAAGTGACGTTATTTGATGTCATCAGGGGTTATTAGCCCCAATAGATCTATTTGTTCACTCGCGCTCACTCAACCAGTACCGTCGGTCAAGAGATTAACGGTTCATGATAGTTCGGGCAGATAGTGGTTTAAACGCAAACTTAGGCAACACGTATACATGTAAGAGTAAAGTAAAACACTTATGTCCAGTTTTAATGGCAAACAATGTTCTCACCCCAAAGTTAGAAAATGTAGGGAAAAGTAGGTTAAAGTATGGGGCTATGAACTCACCGTAAAGGGTGAAGCAAAGCAGCTGAAAATAGATGATCACACGGTATTGCACAACTGTGCCCGGTCACGACCTAGTAAATAGCAGTTTGGTTCAGAATTGATACAACATGGAATCATAAGAGTTTTCAAGCGTAGTTGTACCATTGATTTGAAAATGGTTTTAGTAACAATGATTGTGTGGTGGTTGTAGTGGTTTTGACTCGACAAAACGTATCACGATACTTAGCATAAGTATATATCATATATTAGGAAAATAAACAAGCGTAAATAAGTTTCGGCAGTTTACCCGGTTAACCCAAAATAGCGAATTAATACAATCCTTGAATGAATGCTTTCTACGTTTTTAATTTTTAAGTAATAGTACTAAAAGTTCTATATTTATAAAAGTTTATACAAATATATTTTTTTGTCTTTTTAAGTTGGTATTAAAATTAATATATTTATTATTTTGTATTTGTCCATTATTTTAAGGAAAATACTTAGTTGGTTTTAATATGAAAGTATGTAGTTTAGTATTATTATTCAAGTTTAAGTATAAATAAATATTTATTAAAATAAGATAATGTAAATTCATCCTTTTGTCGGGTTTTTAAGAAAATAAGTTTTACAAATTTTTCTAAGTATAAAGATTTTATAAAAATTTCGACATGACTCCTTCGTTTATACCGTTTTTCCCAAAGCTTCTTATGACTTTTACATCCAAAAACCACTTTCAACTATAATTCACATTTCCCGACTAACGCCAAATCTATACGTTTCATTCAAAACTCATCCCAATAATTTATTTTCCACAACAAGTCTATATAGTTAAAACGCTTAATATATAAATGTGTTATATACGTAAATAAGTTTTATAATATTTACACGCCATCTTATAAGTGTAAAAATAAGCAATAAGCCCTTAATTAAATAAGATGAAACCCAACGGACCCTTATTGGGCTTTTAGGCCCAACAAAGCCAAACCGAACGATCCAAATACAATAAGCTCACAAAAAATTTCCCAATTGAGTTGTAAAACTTCGTGTAGAAGTCCTACGACGACCGCAACAGCTATGAATAAGCTACTCGAATAAGCCAAGTCGTGGCTTATAGCCCACGGTTTAGGCTTGGTGTTGGGCCGAGGCCCACAAAACCAACCAAACAAGTATGTGCTTATTAATTAAGCCTGTTAAGCTCAAAACCTTACTAGTTATCAAATAATCCATGAAAATAAGCTAAGAAAATAAGACAAAGCTTGGATAAGCTTAAAGTTCAAACCTTTATGGTTTTCTTTTTGGTTCAAAACTCATACGAGCCTAATAAGCTCAAACGAGCTTATTAATAAGCCAATAAGCAAATAAGTTTTATAGAAAATCATCTTTTTATAAAAACACAACCACGACGACACAACTAAACTTTCCTTTTTGATTCCTTTTATAAATTTCGAACATTTATAAACCCTTATAAGGGTTTTGTAAAATTTAAATCTTTGATTTTTATAAAACGAGTTGTACAACTAGCTTCTAGATATGATAAGAATCAAGGAAGGACAAGAAAAAATATAGAAAAGATGAACTTATGAAAATGATGGATTAAGAGGTGATTAGAAGCTAACGAACAACCCGAATGATACTTAAAATAGCCCAAATAACTATACGAATCAACCCCGAATAAACTCTAGCTTAAAAATCTTCATCAAAGGTGGAAAAATATGTGTGTGTGTGTCTTTGGCGTCGAATGAGACAAGAGAGGGAGGAGAGGGAGAGACTTTTGTGATGTGTGTTTTTTTTAGAGAGAAATGTTTATGGTGAATGAAAGGTGAAATGCACCTAGACAAGGATTTATATACACACAAAATGAATGTTAGAAATTTCAAAATATCAAGGGAACGTAATTACAAAATTTTAAGGAAGGTGTTGGTGTTGGGGGTGGCGGACGCAACCACAAGGACATGGGGGGGTTAAAATTTTGAATTTTGATCATGCATAAAGGAATCCCATAAACCTTGGATATTTATTTCATACTTATGATATTTTTATACGTTGTTTACGGTATACGCGAAAACTGAAAAACACGCAATAACTTGAAATAAATTTTGAAAATTTAAACATATATCCGAAACGTAAAAAAACGTGACATCTGTCGAAAGACTGGATTAAATAGCAAGCCGGAATGCATCCGGTAAGGATTCTCAGATACACGCGGGTGAACTGCCCGGTTAAACGCAAAATTACACGCAATTAATAAAAGTCAACTGATTCACGAAAAAATCAACGACGATAAATTAGAAATTTTTACGGGGTGTTACATCCTTTCCCCGTTAGAAGAGCTTTGTCCACAAAGCTCAGGACGTGCTATCAGGTGCAGATAAGGGTTTTGAAAACAAGTGCGGGTATTTCTTTCAAAACTGGTCTTCACGTTCCCAGGTGAACTCGGGACCTCTTCTCGAGTTCCAACGAACCTTGACGATAGGGATAAGACTCTACTTTAAACACTTGACCTCACAGTCTATGATTTCATCCATTGGACTAACAAGTGTTTCATCGGATAAACACTTCTTCAGATTTGACACGTGGAAGGTACAATGGACTCGGCTGAGTTGCTCTGGAAGTTCAAGTTGATATGCAACGGTTCCAAGCTTGGCAAGAATCTTGAAAGGTCCAATATAACGTGGGTTCAGATTTCCTCGTTTTCTAAAGCGTATCGCCCCTTTCCATGGTGAAACCTTCAACATGACCTTATCCCCGACTTGGAACTCCAAAGGCTTACGTCTCTTATCGGCGTAGCTCTTTTTTCTATCACGTACAACTTGAATACAATCTTTGATTTGGATGATATTTTTAGGGGTCTCGTGGATAATCTCTAGTTCTGTCAGTTGGTTATCTCCAACCTCAGGGCGATCGACGCTTCCGACCATATAATGCCTCGAATGGTGTTGCCTTTATGCTGGTATGATAATTGTTGTTGTATGAGAATTCTATCAAGGGTAGGTGTCTATCCCAACCCTTTCCAAAATCAATCACACAAGCACGCAACATGTCCTCTAATGTTTGGATGGTCCTTTTGCTCTGACCATCCATTTGCGGGTGATAAGCGGTGCTCATATCCAACTGCGTTCCTAATGCTTTCTGAAGCGACTGCCAAAAATGAGAGGTAAATCTACTATCACGATCAAAGATGATCAAATCTGGCACTCCATGCCTCGAGATAACTTCTTTCTAGTACTGTCTCGTTAACTTCTTCATCAAGTATGTTTCTTTCATTGGCAGGAAATGAGCAGATTTAGTGAGTCGGTCAATGATTACCCAAATCGTGTCTTGACCAGTCGACGTCTTCGGCAGTTTAGTTACAAAGTCCATGGTGATCTTTTCCCATTTCCATCGGGGAATCTCTGGTTATACCAGCAAACCAGAAGGAATCTGGTGTTCAGCCTTAACCTTTGCACAAGTCAAGCATTTGCTGAAGTATGTGGCAATTTCTGCTTTTATATTAGGTTACCAATATTGCTTCTTAAGATCATGGTACATCTTGTCAGATCCAAGATGGATAGAATACTTTGACTTATGCGACTCGTGCATGATCACAGCTCTTAAGTTGCCAAAACAGGGTATCCAACTCCTGTTTTTCAAACGCAACGTTCCGTCAAAATGAGGTTTAAGATTCTTAATCATACCATACAAGTCTTCTGCTTCGTAATTCTCTTCCTTTCTCGCCTTAGCTTGAGTGTTCAAAAGTTGAACGGGAAGGTCCAGACATATAGTCATCACTAAGGCTCGAACTCGTAGTGGCTTAATCCTTTGCTTTTGGCTCAAAGCATCCGCCACCACGTTCGCCTTTCCTGGGTGATAACGAATCTCACAATCGTAATCACTCAGGAATTCTAACCATCAGCGTTGTCTCATGTTCAACTCTTTCTGATCAAGAATGTGCTGCAAGCTCTTATGATCAGTGAACATGACGCACTTCGTACCATACAGGTAATGTCTCCACATTTTTAGAGCGAACACCACTGCTCCAAGTTCTAAGTCATGTGTAGTGTAATTCTTATGAATTTTGAGCTAACGAGATGCGTAAGCTATGAATTTCTCCTTTTGCATCAAAACTGCGCCCAACCCTTTGTGCGAAGCATCACAATAAACCACGAAGTTCTCACTACCTTCGGGTAAAGCCAAAATTGTCGCACTACACAACTTCTGCTTCAATAACTAAAATGTTACTTCCTCTTTTTCTCCCCAATCAAACTTCACATTTTTCTGAGTCAATTTCATCACAGGCTTAGCGATTTTTGATAAACCTTCGATGAATCATTAGTAATAATAAAAAAGGCTTAGAAATTGATGAATTTTAGTTGGTGTCTTTGGTGAACGCCCAATCCTGATGACACTATCTAGCAGATCAACGTGAATGCCTTCGCTATCATTCACCGTGACCAAGAAATTGCACTTTTTGGAAGCCATAATTCACACTTCAAAACAAAAAAAATACTGGCATGGTGTACAACTCCTCCTTCTTAAGCAATTCTAAAATCAACTTAAGGTGCTCTTCATGATCTTCCTTGCTCTTGGAATAGATCAGAATGTCATCAATGAAAACGATAACGAATTTATCCAGATACGGTTTGCACACCTGATTCATCATATTGATGAATATCGCCGGTGCATTAGTCAACCCAAAAGGCATTAATTGGAACTCATAGCAGCCATAGCGAGTCCTAAACGTCGTCTTTGGAATGTCTTCCTCCTGAACTCTGAGTTGGTGATAACCATACCTTAGGTCGATCTTGGAGTAGACGCTCGACCCTTGTAACTGGTCAAACAAATCGTCGATTCTCGGAAGTGGATATCGGTTCTTCACAGTAAGCTTGTTCAATTCCCGATAATCAATACACATCTTGAATGATCCGTCCTTCTTCTTGATAAATAAAACCAGAGCTCCCCAGGGTGAGGAACTTGGTCTTATGAAACCTTTGTCAGCCAGTTCTTGTAATTGAGTAGATAACTTTTGCATCTCAGACGGTGTTAATCGATAAGGAGCTCGTGCTACAGGTGCAGCACCAGAGACTAATTCGATTTGGAATTCGACTTGTCGAGCTGGTGGAAGTCCAGGTAAGTCTCTTGGAAAGACCTTCGGAAAATCCTGGACAATTGACACGTCCTCAAGTCGCCCCTCCTTCGACTTATCTTCCGTCTTCTTTGCTAAAATCTGTGCCAGAAACACATGGCACCCCTTTTGAATGTACATTTGAGTTTTGGCGCACGAGATGATATTCAATCTCGAGTTACTCCCACCGTTGGTTCCGTCGCCTCGAACTATTAATATCTCATTCCGTAGGGAATACGAACAATCTTTTCGTCACAGACGATCACTGCATGGTATTTTGATAAATCCATCCCAATTTTAACATCGAAGCTACCTAGTTCTATAGGCATTAAGTCAATATTAAATGGGTGGTCAAGCAAATTTAACGTACAACCCCTAATAATAGTGTCGGATCTGGCAATCCTTCCGTCGGGTAACTCTATAGTATAACTAACGTCTAACGCAGTAGGAAGGATATTAATTAAGGCACTAAACTTAGTCGATACGAAGCTTCTATCGGCGCCAGAGTCAAATAGGATATATGCATAACGATTATTGAGGAGAAACGTACCTGTAACAACGTTGGAGTCTGGGTTGCCGTCACCTCCTCATAATGCATAAGATCTCCTACGAGCCTCATTGTTAGCAACCTTATTTCCACAGTTCTGACTCTTGATTTTAGGACAGTCACTCTTCTAGTGTCCTTGTCCACCACATCCAAAATAGGTCACAATCTTTTGATTCTCCACTAGGGCTCTTTGGGCGGTTGCAGCAACTGTAGCCCTTCAATCTCTGGCCATATGTCCTACCTTCTTGCAATTCGTGCATTTCATGGTACATTGCCCCTCGTGATGTAGCTTGCACTTATTACAGTAGGGCAAAGACCCAGCATACCTCTTCTTCTCACTGTTCCTAACCGTGTATGCCCTTGCTACATTCTGCCCACTGATATTTTGTCTCTTAAAGGGTGTTTGTTGCACATGGTTGTCTCTGGGATTGTTTTCAAACCTCTTCTTGTTTTTTGCATTCTTAGCAGCAGAACCCTTCAGCTTCTGATCCATCAAGTTGTTTGCAATTCGAATTGCATCATGGAGTCTAGTGGGTTCAGTTGTAATCATATTGCCTTAGATATTATCTGGGAGACCTCCAATAAACTTCTCAACTCTGTCCTCCTCCTTAGGGACCATCTTGGTGCACAACAAGACTAGTTCCTGGAATCTTTGGGTATAGGTACTCAAGTCATTTCCCTTCACAGCTAAATTTCATAAAACAATCTCCATTTTCTAAATCTCATTCTTAGGACAATACACCTCGATCATTAACTTCATGAGTGCCTTCCACGACATGGCATACGCAACATCAGTCCCAACTATCCTCTTATGAGAGTTCCACCAGGTTAGTGCACCGTTCTGCAGGGCGCATGAGGCGTACTTCACTTGATACTTCTGTGGACAGTTGCTGATGAGGAACATGGTCTCCATCTTTTTAAACCATCTAGTCAGCCCAACGACTCCTTCAATTCCCTTAAAGATGAGTGACTGACATTTTAAGAAATCCTGATAAGTGCACTTGCAAGCAACGGGCGTCAAACCTCCAACATCCATTACCATTTCCATTTCCATCCTCATGTCCATCCCACTCTCCATCATGGGTCTGCGATTTCTGTTAGCCTCGTAAGATTCCAAAGCTTCCGTCACACGTTGCTTGATAAATTCTTCGATCGCAGCAGGTGTCATTCTGGTACGTGTAGCTGTAGGCATTGTTCTATATCACAAGAATATACAACACGGTGAGATTTTAGGCGAGATGGGATCACCATAAACGCCAGATATAATTGATTAGGTCTATCGCATGAAGATAAAGAATCATAATGAATTCATGATATACCAAGGCGAAGTAAATATCAATACAATACGTAAAAGATAAACGAAAAATAACAATAGATAAATATATTTCATAACTGAAATAATAGTTAGGTACATCAATTTTCTAAAAGACAGCACGGATTCCTAACGATACTACTACTAGCCACTAGTCGCGATACTACCGATCGATACATAAGTTCTAATAGAACATGTCTAAGGGCGATAACCCAAACGCCTCATAGCGAAAGTCTCGAGCCTCCTGAACTCAGCTCGGTCATAGTAGCGAGATACGCGTATCTGTCTCAACTCCTCCTGAGTATATGACATGTGAGGGTGAACACTGTCAACTCGCTCCCTCTCGACACACAACATCCCTTGCAGTCTCATGTTGTCTCTCTCTAATACCCTAATCCTATCCAACATACCGGTCCTTTGCTCACTAGCAGCTAACATCCCATGCTCCTGCTCTCTCTGAGCACTCTCAATATTCGAAACCCTATCGACTCCAATCTCAATGGTACCTCTATCCCCAGACTTAGCCTCCTTCCTGGCCTTGTCCTCTCCATCACTCCCAATACCAACCTCAACTCTAACATCTGCCTCCCTAGCTGCTGCAGCCTCAGCAGCCGCAATATCAATGATGTGTTATTAAAGCTTTAAATTTTTAATACTAGTTTTATCTGATTTCCAACTAACACATGGGTAAAGTATAAACCCCCGTTTATAGTATAGGTTTAGGGTAAGACCGGGTCATTCCACAGGATTGGGTATTCTAAAAAGAGTCGATTATATTACGAAAGGGTAAATATTATATACTGTCACGATCTAAAGATTTCAAGGTACTTCAAGATATAAAATGATGTTGTTTGGGGGTACGAGAACAAATATAGATAAACTTAGATGGATAATGGTTCAAGAATTAAAGTATAATCGATTAAAGAAACGAGTAGTTTACTAAAACAATTGTCTATTTGTTATAATTAAAAATCCTTTCGGCCTTTACTTTTGATTACAAAAATGCTTTAGGCTCAATTCAAGTTTGGAAATAATAAATATAAACTTTCTTAACCAAGTTCGTTAGACATGTGGTTAAGCCTTAAACCTTTTTATACTCTGGTTAATAATCATTTTGTTAGCCAATCCTCACAAGGCTAAGATCTAGTTGTCATAGACAACCAACATGGAAACCAAACATATAGAGTCGGAGTCTTTCGACCTATACCCGATCTAGTATGATGATTAAATGACTATTAAAAATCCGGGTATAAAAACATCAAGTTTACATTTAGTTAATTCCAAAGTTTAATAGTTTATTCAAGTTTAATCCATAATTCCCTCATGATCCCCAAACAAACATGTTAAACTACTCCATATTCATCAATTCAAAACACATAACAAGCATGAACAATTCAGAATTCATAATAATAAAGTAGGGAAACGTGTTTATACCAAACTCAATAGCAATCTCAAGCGTTTCCTTTGAACAATAATTGCAACAACCCGAAAATTCAACTATAACCACTATAACACCTTCTTAACACAACCTTTTGAGATCAAATGGTACTTTCCTCTACTAAAACCTGGAATGTGATGAAGAATAAGGTTTATTCTTCAACAATTCCCTAAGAACAACTTCCTAACTATTGAGAAATGATTACAGATGATTAGAATAAAGAATGGGATGCTTCTAACCCTGAATTTCGTGCTCTATTTATACTTGAGGATGGTGCATCAGTTGCTAAAATTTAGGGAGTGAAAGGTTACACAATCATTGCAATCATTTATGACTTAGGAGTAACTACAGGAGAAGTACGCCGCACAAGGAAAATTGTGTGCCGCACTTGGTGTGTAATTAAATGGCTTTTACTTCGTCTTGAAGTAAGCCGCACAAAAATAATTGTGCGCCGCACTTTGGCTTTGTTCATTAACTCCTCCTTGGATTTTCTTCTAGATTCTTCATATAACGACTGTTAGTGTATTTAACGGGATTCTTTTGCACGTTTAGTCCTTTTCTTTACTTTTGGTCCTGAAATGAATATTACTCAACAAACAAGCAAACTTTGCAATATTTCATGCGTTAACATATATTTTTAATGTATTTTCAAGGGATATTTTATGTATATTTGGAGCGTTATCAAATCCCCCCATACTTAGCTTATTGCTTGCCCTCAAGCAATCAAAGCGAAAGTATTTTGTTTTAATAAAACAAATTAATGATCACAAACATAGATAACGCGACAAAGCAACTCACAGATTTTTATAGATAAGCTTCTTTTTCGTACTCGCTTAATTTAGTAAAATGGATAGTAAACGGAAGTCACTCATACACACAGTCATAAAATGTTCAAATTACCATAGGCTTGTACAAAAAACTAAATTTCACCGACATGGCGTAAGCACCAAACATAAACATCAAAAGAGGTAATGTATTTAGTGATATTATTTATTATTTATTGAAAAAGGTTTCATAATAAAATTATAATTCAATTTATCCGTAATGTAACCGGCTATTCTTTCACATCATTCTTCTTTCTTTCTCTTTTTTTTCATATTGAAGGCTTTATTTTTACCTTATTTCACTTTATCTTGGGGGAAACTTGCTTTCCCCTCATACTTAGGATAAGCACACTACTTTAATAAACTTAGAAGTTTGCAACATTCGCACTTCATTTAAACAGCAATACCAACATTTACGTTCTTCAATTCGTACGGATAAAATTTCAGATAATTTTATTAGAAATCTTTTTGAAAAAATTTATTGTTTACTTATATTTATATTTTTATCACCTCTTAATCAGTAAAATGTTTATAACACGCGAACGTGTTCCTACTGCGGTCTCATAAAGATTTCAAGCACAAGTTCTAGAATTAACAAATCACCGGCACACACATACAATTTTAAATCGATATCAATGCTCCACAAAAGGCGACAAAACTACATATACACAGCCGTAACGACGGATGAGATATTTGCAATTGCTCACTCCTTAACTCGAGAAATCTTAGGTATCAAAGATAGATATCTGAATTCTTAAATTCTAATCCTCACAATTTTTCTGAGTGGTATAAATATGCTAGTAATGTTATCAATCCAGAGTCAGACTGCTTATATGTGATCAAAAAAATGTTATTAAAAGATTTTCTTTTAACTTAATTTTAACTTTTCCAATTTATCTCCCCCATACTTAATATGAGCATTTTCCTCAATGTGAAAATATTATAGAGAAAGATAAAATGGGAAAGTGAAATAATACTTTTCAATTGATATTTTGAATCTTTGGTTCACGTCATTTCGTCATGCATCCTTCTCTTTTTCTTTTCCTTGTTGCAAATATAAACATTGCATAGCACACAAATAATAATAATAATCCTAATTAATTATTAATAGAAAGTACGATAATATTGTTTTAATGCCAACAGAGGCATTTTACACACCATAATAATAATAATAATAATAATAATTGTTTTAGAGAAACTGTTTTAAGAAAATAAGTGACCCAAAACATGCGGTCATGAAACCAACTCGTGTCGTCTTGACACTACTCATCATCATCCGTCTGCTGCTGCTGATATTGTGGTGGCGGAGGTAGGTACTGCTGATAGTACTGGTCATACTGTGGCTGAGCATACCCAGGTGGGTTGTAGGCTCCCTGCATTGGAACACTATAAACCCTAGCCATGTGCTCGAACACTCCCTGGTACCTGTCCCAGTGATATGACTGCCTATACTCCATTCGCTCTATCGCCTCTTGGCGTATCTCCATCCTACCCATCCTATCATACAAATCCTGCATAGATGCTCTCGGAGGTCTAGGAATACCAACTCTTGGTATACCAGCCTATGGATCTTCAGGAAGAAGCTTACCATCAGAGTCGATCAAATCTCTAAGTGTAATCGTATCTAAATCCCTATAGTAAATCGGAGCACTTAAACTCCTTACCACATCCTCTGTCAACACCTTGCATTTCCTAGCAATCTTTGAGATAAACTAACCACAGCAAATTTGACTCTCTTTTTGAGTTTTAGCTCCTTTCCTCTTCATCCATCTTGCAATCACCCAAGCTACATTTGCATACCCATTTTGGTGTCTAGCATCAAACATACTTAAGAGCCACAAATCATTCTTCTTAATCTTATCATACCCGATCGTCCTCTGACACAAACCATAAGTAATCATTTTGTGAATCACCCTCAAAATTAGGTTCCTGATAGTAGAAGTGTGACTCCTAGAAAACCAAGGTTATCCTCTCGCATTAAAATTATCATCACTACGCAAACCTCCTTCAAAGTAAACATTAAAACCTTCCTCTTCGAGCTCAACCGCTTGATAAAGTCCCATCCTTCGAGCAAACTCCAACAAGGTTAAACTATGAGCACGTCCACCAAGTCTAAACTTAATAATCTTCTTTGATTGCAACTCATCATCAGCACATACTTTATCAAATTCATAAGTAGACAAGGTTGTACTTGAACAGGATAGTGGCAAGGCACGGGATACCTGCCTCAATTATCTGTTATCGTGATGGAAGATTCACTTCAAATTTATAGAGATCATTTCAGAAAGCTTTGGGTACAGATATTAGCATGAGCACTGTGTATCATCTAGAAACTGATGGCCAGAATGAGAGAACCATTCAAACTCTCGAGGACATACTACGTGCTTGCGTGATCGATTTTGGTAAAGGCTGGGTTAAACATTTGCCATTGGTCAAATTTTCATATAACAACAGTTATCACGCTAGCATAAAGGCCGCACCTTATGAGGCACTGTATGGTCGAAAATGTTGATCACCGGTGTGCTGGGCAGAATTTGGAGAAGCCCAACTAACTGGCCCAGAGTTAATACAAGAAACAACAGAAAAGATCGTCCTGATCAAGTAGAGGATGCAAGCTGCTCAGGACCGACAAAAGAGCTACGCTGACCGAAAGCGAAAGCCAATGGAATTCAAAGTTGGGGATAGGGTTATGCTCAAGGTCTCACCTTGGAAAGGGGTTGTACAATTCGATAAGCGGGGCAAGCTGAATCCAAGATACGTCAGACCTTTCAAGGTGTTAGCAAAAGTTAGGAAAGTTGCCTACAGGCTCGAACTTCCTCAAGAGTTGAGCAGAGTTCACCATACTTTCCATGTGTCAAATCTGAAGAAATGTTACGCTGATGAACCATTAGTCATGCCGTTAGAAGAAATTCATGTTAACGATAAGCTCTAGTTTGTAAAAGAGCCCGTTGAAATTATGGAACGGAAGATTAAACGATTGAAGCGAAGCCGGATACCATTGGTTAAGGTTCACTGGAACTCTAGGCGGGGCCCTGAGTTCACCTGGGAATGTGAGGATTCGTTCTAAAAGAAATACCCACATCTCTTCATAAAATGGGCTTCATCATCTACTACAAGGTCTTAAGCTTTGAGGACAAAGCTCTTTTAATAGGTGGAGACTATAACATTTCTTAATTTCAGGTCATTTTACGACACCTATTATTCGTCACTATTTATTTTAGTCCGATACCTGTTTACTTTTAATATTTACTTTTAAGCTAAATCACGTAGACTAGAAATAACCAATTAATGTAAACGGTCATCAAATAAATTAAGGTTTACATCAACCAAGTAATATATAATTGTTAGGAAGATAATTATGTACTTTGTGTATTTTATTTTTATTGGTCACGTAAAAGAGTTACGTTTCGCAATAAAATACATTTGGACATACCCCGGGAATACCTAGACTTACCTAGACTCAAACCAATACCCACTTTTAAAACCTTAACACAAAATTAAATCAATTCTTGTGTCAAGTACCCACTATGGCCGATTATGGGAAACATAAACCATTAGAAAATCCTTAAATCTTACACTAAGTACAATGTACATCTAGGTTTTAATTAAGATTTGTACAACATGTCTCTAGTTAGCTAATACACATGGGTTAAAGATCACTTTGGATCCTTCCTTCCCTATGAAAACCTACGACATACATATGTACACATAAATCACCTAGAAATCTTCCATGATATCGCTAAGTACATGTACAAACTTCCATTAATTAATGTTAGTCCTAAATGTCCCCCATAAATCTATTACACAATGGTTAATAACCATTTGGCTTCTCTTTTCCTTTGTATAACCGGCTAAACACAAGAGACATACACAAATCATAAGATTTCAAGTATCTAAGCATATCTTGTACATATATCTTGTAATTAAGAGTAGTACCTTATGGTTTTAACAAAACTATGTGTGATTAACCAAAACCACAAAACCACTAGTAGATAGGGTACAGTTTGGTTGGTTTTAGGACTAGGAATATGTAACTAGACATTTTACCTATAAATACTCATGTATACTTACCACTATTACACTCTTGCAACCCACACATACACGAAACACTCTCTACTTTGCTCAAATTGTTTCTGGTCACCACAGCCGAGACACTATCCATACAAACGTGACATCACACTAGTAATCATCAAGCTAAGGTTATACGTTAAGGGTTTGAAAGCAAGAAATATTCGGTTTAAACTAAGGCTTGGAGTATACAAGTCAAGTTTCCA
>BQNB010155074.1:0-15439 GCA_026074375.1 Tanacetum coccineum
TCTTAAGGAAACCGTGAGCATCACATGCCTCAACATTTTCCTTGTTTGTCTTTTTGAGTCTCAACAATCAAACGGTTTACGGTACTATTTTCTACACTTTATTGTTTCTTGTTATTATCAACATATTGTTCGTTTGTCTCTAATAGCAAAACACCTAATACATATAATAAAACCTACTCTCTCTAACCATACACCTACTGCCGCTGCCACTTTTGTTGCCGTCTGCCAAACCAATGAACATGGTTTCAGTGGACTAGGTAGTTTCAGTGTGCAAGGTGGTTTCAGTGTGTTTGTGGTGGTTTTGAGTTGGTTTGGTAACTATGGTTTACCTAAGGTTGTTTGTCTTAGACCCAAGGTACTTTCAGTTTGATCTAATGAATATTGGGTCTTTAGTGTTTCAGATTTGTTAAAGAAAACCATAACATGACCTAGACATCATCTTACGTGTTAACTGAAAAAAAAACGAAGGTCTTTTGGTTCTTTTTGTTGGTTAGATATATTGAAAGCTTAGGCAAGTGATATTTATGAGGTTGTTTGGTTCTTTTTGTTGATTAGATCTATTAAAATGAGGCCAATGTGATGTGATAACTTTGTGCTTGAATGTGTGGTTTATGTTGGTGTGTTGTGGATCTAACTAGGTTTTTTACCAGGGTATGATTATATTTGATGTTTTTGTTTTATGTTTGTATATTGGCTGAGATATGATGTTTGGTTCTGGTTGGTGGTTTTGTTGCTGGTTTAAGTGGTATATGTGTTTATAAAACGGTGGTATGCCGTTTGTTGGTGCCGTAAGAAATCAAAAAAGTACCAATGATTTTGGTGAGGCTTATACTTAAGGCTATGATGATTCAAAATTATCGGAAAAAAATTGGATGGCATTTTACAATGCAACTATTTTGTCGCAATTTTGTGCTGACGTAATTTCGACATTTGAGTCAAGTTTACATAACCGCACATTTACAAATCTGAGCAAGAATGAAAATAAGAGTTTAGTTTGTAAAATTTTAAAATTTTAAGAAAAGGGTAAAAATTTAGGGTGTGTTTAGTTGGGAAAAAATATCTCATTTTCTAAGAAATTTTTAATTTGAGAAAAGAAAAACTAAAAACTTGTTTAGTCGCACTTTTTTCAATATTTTTCAAAAAAAAAGGAAATTCTCATTTTCTTATTTTTAAATAGAAAAATAGAAAATCACATTTTACTATTCTCCATTTCTAAAAAGAAAAATACAACTTCTATCTAAACATGTTTTTAAAATTCTCAACTCTTCTCTAGAGAAGAAAAATCATTTCTTTCTTTAGGAATTTAAAAACATAAAAACATGAAAATTTTTCTACAACTAAACACCACATTAATATTTGATAATTATAAAAAACTGAAAATAAAAAATTAGTGTTGTAAAAAGTCAGAAGCTTAAGGAAAAAAAAGGCAACTATGTAAAAATATTTAGTTACCAGTATTGTTTGTTTCACTTACTTTATATCTTTTTTTAATCTTAAAATACATTTTGATTGGCTTCGGTTCGAACTAGGGGTGTAAACGATCCGAGCCGAGTCGAGTTTTGGCCTAAACGAGATAGGCTCGTTTATTAATTACTCGGCTCGAGCTTGAATAAACTTTAATAAATTGGCTCGAGCTCGAGCTCGAATATATTTTTGTTGTTCGAGCTCGAGCGCGAAGCTCGTTTAAGATATTTTACATTTTTTTGTACTCTTACAATAAATTAACTTTAAGGCTTAATATGCTCGTATAAAAGATGTAGCTTGATAGGCTCGCTTATTAACTCAAGCTCGAGCTCGAAAACTCATTTACATTTACAATTATAAAAATTGTTCTGATGCTTAAACTAAAGTTAATATATGTAACTTATAAGCTCAACAAATATTGTTTAAAAACACAATATTAATGTTTAATAACATCTAAAGCTTAACTATGTTTCAAAATAAGGTGGGGGCTTTGTTTATATATAGTTTTTTCTCTTGAAAGTTTTCCTTTTCAAGCGATGTTGGATAAGTATAGTAACAATGCCCTCCTATAATTTCAATTTCTCTTGTTCTTTTGACTTTTTCAAACTCCATTTCTTATTTCTTTTTGTCTAAGTATTTCTAGTTAGCAAAGAAAAGAAAAGATCATAAATCTTTTATATTTTTTAATTTTAAAATAAAAATGGGATTGTTTGTTGCTACTTGCAACAGTTATATTCAAACTGAGTTTAAACCATGCATAGAGTTGTTTTATTTATAATGCTACAAGGATGTGTTTTTCACGATTTCAAACACGTATAACAAATAAATAAAGCAAATACCCAAATATCGAGTAAGATTAAGCACCTATAAAAATTAAGTAACACTATATATCGCTTGAGATGTGATATGATCATCTTATAAAAATACATTGTTGGGTGATTTATAATTTTACTAGACGAGTACTCGTGCACAACAACACGGCTTTATAGCAACAAGCTTTTATAGTTGCATGATTATTTCATACGTTTTTTCATAAACATAAGTTCCAATATGCTTCACTTTTAATCTTCATCACTTTCACCTTTATCAATTAGGCTCTAAACCATTTTCCGTCCAACTACCAAAACTTGATTATGAAGTTCTCAACAATAGGCGTTAGCATGCCTTCATCATCATTATCACCCGAGATGACAATAACATCATCACAGTTCCGGATGATGAATTTGGATCGAAAAACAAATTGGTATTGGGTGCGGGATTGGGAGCGGGATAAAGATGTTATATAAACGAACAAAAGCGATGAAAAGTAGGTGTATATAAACGAGCATGAACTAAAGTAGTAAAACAAATTAGTAAAGTTTTAGTAGCAATCGTGGATTAATGCAAGATGAATAAAAGTCTCGAATTAATATAGAGAATACTTTTCAAAATTAATATAGTGTGTATGTTTGAAAACTAGATGCATGTACATATATAAGATGCATTTAATCAAGTAGGCGAATCCTATGTAATTTTTGTCCCATGCGGGTCAAATTTGTTACTAGTACTACTGTGCTTCGTTTTTACTTCAAAATCATTTTCGAAACAAATTGAGATGCTTCCAAATGGATAGATATGCATTTAATTCAAGTAGAAGCATCTCAAATGGGTAGTTATAATAATTTATCATCATTCTCATTTTAAGTTTGCTTACTTATGTATGCTTTTATGTGTGTGGCTTGTTTATGTATGTGTGTGCATGACATATAACTATTAACTTGCGACTCGACTCTCATTCAAAATCGTATAATTTAGCACGCAACTTATATCATAAATCAACTCGTAAGAGTGAAATATAACATAACCCTTATTGGCTCAATGTCACACTCAACTTCATCAAATATCAAATTAGCTTAAAATTTACTTTGATACTCCATAATCCATGATATATGTCATGTCTATAGTTGTTATACGTGAATGGCTTGTTTATTAGAAAGAGTTACAATGCTTTTTATAAGTTTATAAATCAATATAATTTGATTGAAACATGTTTAAAGATCATTCTATAAAGCAAAAGTATATAAACTTAAATCAATTAACACTTATGCAAATAAAAACGCACATTCAACTACTTTATATAAGTTTAGGGAAGATAAATAAGTGTGTTTATATAGATTAAACTTAAAAGAGTTATCATTTAGTTGTTTAAAAAAAACTAGTAATAACCAAAAAATAATAGTGTACTTGTTAGATATAGAAGATGGAAGTAAAAAATAAAAACATATGTTCAAAAAATAGTAAAAGAAAACACATCCCACATAGAAAGAAAGAAGAAAGAAAGAAAAATAAAGAGCCTATAAAACAAAGTATAAGAAAAAAGAGGAGATTTACCTTCAAGTAAATATGTAGCTTAGAAATAAAATATTAAGATACAACTTTAATCTTGATAATACTAGCAAAATACATATATAAAACTTTAAAATAAAATGAACTTAAAAACTTATATATTAAGTGTTGGCTTGTTAAGCTCGAGTAGCTCGTTCGGCTCGTTAAGCTCGACTAGCTCGTTCGGCTCGTTAAGCTCGACTAGCTCGTTCGAACGAGCCGAGCCAAATATTAGTTTTCAAAGCTCGGCTCGTCAAACTAATCGAGCACTAATATTTGTTCGAGATCGACTCGAGCTCGTGAGTATTAAGCTCGAGCTCGAGTAAAACGAGCTCGAGTTCGAATAGCTCGGATCGTTTACACCCCTAAGCCTGGGTATGTAATACTATCACAAAATCAGACGATTACAACTTCGTTTAGTTATAAACTCTACAATATAAAAAAACTTACAAAAAAATACATTTATTGGGTGTTACACAGGCATACATCAGGGCAGTCCCAACCTTTTTGAGTGGCAACAGATCAATTTGAGGCACATTTTGTTGACTGTGGGTCAAGGAAGCTGAAAGTGGAATCCATTAAACATATCCAAAAGTCGCTAGATGTATACTTAATTCACAAGCTCTTCATTTGGCTTTACAAAACCTAACATTTTGATAAGTATATTATGGGGAAATATTATATGATGTCGGCAGCATATAATCTACATGCTGCAAGGGCTTTTTGATCATTTAGGCCTTTTAATTCCACTTTTTTTTCTAGATTTTAAACAAAAAGCAAATTTAACAACCCTCATTTAATTTCACCCTCCAATGTTACAAGGGATTACTTTAATTTAGACAGCTAATTAGAGTACTTTCGGTTGAACAACGAATTTCATTACTCAAAATTACTACTCCTACCGAAAAATCCACACGTATACTCGCATATTATCGAACAAACTTTGACGCTAAAGAATAAAAGCTTCATAAGTAATACGCTATAACATCAAGAGTACACCAAAAATACCACCGCAGATCAAATTAGCTTATATCAATTAAGAGAACTGTCAAGTTTATTTGAAGGTATTGCTATGGAGTTTGGCGCCTATCAAAAACTATGTGATACATGATTGTGGCTGAAACTAGTATTGGTGATTTAGTAGGCTTAAAAGATGAAAATGGGCCTGCAGAATTTAACTATATGCTGTCAACAGCATCTAACTAGGCAGGTCATCCAAACAAATTAACCCATTTTGACCCATACAAACATATCAAGCCCAACCCAATTTGAAACATATTATCTAAACGCATTTAAAATGTAATGATGATATATTAGTTTAACCTGAATTACTTCTTTTAATCTTCCAGCTTCTCCGGTTCAACTGCAGAGCATATTTATCAAAAAGGCGACGCGCACCTGCATAGTGTTCAAACAGCACAAAACTTATTTTAGTTGAGAGCAAAAGCAACAAGATAGTTCAAACCAGCTGTTATTGTGTTACAAATATTATAGAAGTGTGTAAACATTATAATGGGAGAACCATGCTGGTTGTACCAAGCAGAAGATTGAGTGAAGAAAAAGAAAGATAGTCTTATTTTCTAACTGCAATGAAAAATGATAACTAAAATAAACAATACTAACCCGCAAACGCTGCATAATCTCTCTTCAACTGAGAAATACCTGATAATCTGGATTTCTTCTCACCTGCAATAAGGCAAAATAAGTTGGCGCCTTCAAGAGACTCTTTCTCATGATTTAGGGTGAAGTAAAATAGATGCTTAAATAGAACAACAACATATAGAATAGTTAAATATAACCTTTCCTAGCTTTGTGTCTTATGTTCAGCAAAGATTTTAGATATTTCTCCTTCTCTGCACACCCAAAAACCTAGAGTTGATCAGCAATTATGGCAAACATCCAGCTTACATAAAACAGCACCAAGAAGAAAAGGCATGAAGCATGGAGATAGTTTTAACCTTTCACAGCATCTGAGATAAATTTCTCACTGATAAGGTCATCCATCCCTTTGTATTTGGTACCTGCACAAATGGCAACACAAATGCAAGTGCTTATAAATGCAGTTAAAAGTTGCAAGATGGGCAGGTTGCGTAAGTCCGCAACATTTTCTTGTCCATTTTAGAATATATTTTTTTACCGATAGTATTGTTTCAACAATGATCCAAAACAAAAAAATTTATGAGATGGTATGAATTGGCTAATTTCAACCCATTTGACCCGCTGAAGATATAGCACAACCCAAATAAGTCCCTTGAGAAGGTACATGAGTGAAAATTGCCACATCTGATCTAGGTCACCTACAACTCTCTTTAGCACAAAGAGGACAATATTTACGTTTTTGGAAGAGGTTGACCCGATTGAGATGAGTAAAAAAGAGACTAAACTATTAAATATCTGGTATGACCGACATGGGAGGCACAAAAAGCAAGGATGCCATTTGTAGACAGCCTAAGCATCTGAAATACTAATTGGTTGGGTCCGGTTAGGGATGGGTAAAAAAAGGGGTCGGGTTGAGCTGGTAATTATTCCATAACGGTTGACATAGTAAGTTTTTGTTTACGCTACCTAAGAAGAGAAAAATAGAACGTACCAATGGGTGAAAGGGGTAATCGAGTAAACTCAATAAGTGTTCTTTGGCCCTCGGGAATGGTACATATGACTGTTGCTTGATAAACACCAACAACATGTTCCTCCAATGCCTCGATAGTTAAGAAAAATGTACATCCATGGTCATTGGTAGAGAATACGAATTTTGTAACATGAGCTCCATAGATGTTTTTCTCTTCACCCTTCTTATAATACTGGCAACAACGTAACAGGAATGAAGTTAATACTAATTACTACGTAGCATTTAGAATCAAACAAGTAAAAAGCACACTAACCATCCTACAAAGCTCGTTGAAAGCAGAGACAACAAAGTCACTCATAATTTGAACAATGGGATGATGAGGGTCAACCAACAATTCGCCTTCATCCTCTAGATACAAAGCAATTTTTTTAAACTTGAGCCAACATTCGCGCAACGCTTGATTCATCGGAACAAGAAAAATCCGGGAATCAGGAGGATACATGGATTCAGCTAATACATCTTTTCGATTATAGGAACCGGATACTTCCATCATCTGGTTAAACAAAAACAAAAAAAATCTTTTTTTACACAAAATCAAAAAAATTGTGCTCTAACTATTATCTTTTCTTTTTTGTTGTTTAACAGAAACTAATAAACTAACATTATAAATAGTACTCTCTCTGTCCTTAAATAAGTGTCTGACTTTTAGAGTCTTTTTCCATCAACTTTGACCTTAAATTATTTTGTTTATGTTGTATAATACTTAATGAAAACTATATCAATGAAAATACATTTAAAACTCAATTTATTCATATATTTTGCATCAAGTATTATATAACACAAAAAGAAATAATTAAGGTCAAAGTTGCAAAAGAATGATTTCAAAAGTCAATAGTGGACACTTATTTAGGGACGGAGGGAGTAACAGCAAGTAAGTAAAGTCAAAATTAAAATACAGTAGAAAATTAAAGATAGAGGATATAAACCAAACTGAATTCCGAAGATTGGTGGTTGTTCTGCTAATAACCCTATTTCGTAGTAGTGACGGAATGTAATGAACGTCGTAATGGAATAAATGAAGTAATGGAATGACACATTACGATCGTAATTATGTTTGGTTGTTATGATAGATTGGAATGTAATCGATAATAAAAAGACTAAAATAACATTTGGTGATATATTTTTTTAGTTTGGTAAGTAGTTAATAAAGGTGTTTTATGTAATTATGATTCCATTACAAGACGTAATGGAAAAAAAAACAAGGGACCCCTAATGAATGAAAATAGTGGTTTTTGATGTAAATGAGTGATTACATGTAATGAGTCATTGCATTCCGTAATTGTATACAAACATAATTTTCTTATTCCGTCGTAATAATCTTTTCCATTCCTACTCTCATTACGATGTACCAAATGCTACGTTACTCTTTTTTTATTACGTAGTACTATTTTTAAGGATTTACATCGTGGGTCCCTAAACTCAAAGACAGTTGCGGATATTGTCTTTTTGCGGCTAGGCCAATCTGTCACACCCCCAAAATATCAGAGTATAATGGCAACCGGGGGCGTGTGACTTCATGATTATCGTATCTCAAGGTAATACAGAACGACCTCTATATGAGACGTTTTTGAAAATTGATCACTTGCATTAGAAAATAATAAATTGTTTAAACATTGAGCGGAAGCATAAATCAACATGGTAATATTGTTTTCAGATAGTACAAATGATCTTTAGATAGACTGGAAATGACTGCAATGCATGAGACTTCAAATAGCATCTTCACTCTTTAAACCTGAGAAAACATTGCTAAAGCGTCAACATAAAGTTGGTGAGTTCATAGGTTTTGTTTAAGCAGAAATGTTTAGTGTTTATGAACTACAAGATTTTATCCACATGTGACAATATAACTCATACAAAGTCACATAAAATGCATTACTATTATATAAGCTCATGACACTGAAGCGTTAACATATACCAACAATGAATTGAATGCCCATGCAGGTGCCTAATCCGGGACACCCGTAATCTGATTCAAATGAAATTGTATTCGCTTGACTAATGTCAGTCCAAGACGAACAGGGACGTCAATCCTGGTAGATCTATCCATAACATTCGCGCTTACAAATAATTAACGGTTCATGATAGTGGGCAAATAGCAACTTTGGATTAAATCGGGACTTAGACCAATCAGTAATGAATAATTGTACTTGTGTTCACACGTTTGAAATAAGCAATGTCTCACCCCAAAAGATGATTTAAAACAGTAAGGTAGGGGCTATGAAAACTCACCTTAATAGCAAAATACTGCAATAAACGGTAGGCACAGAAAATTGATACAACACTCTATGCGTCACCTAAATAATGAAATCATGTCTACTTTAACATGTGTGCAAAACAAATGAATACTATGCATTATCCATCCTTAGTAAGTGCTTGAGTTCATGAAAATGTTTATTCGCTATACCTTGTAAAAGTCAAAGTTCTTATTCTCGTGATATGTCTTTTCTCTTTAGATTTCCCACGATAGGTGTATACTCGTATGTCATATTACTTGTTCATAAAATATTATAGGTTGTATATTACAAGATCATGATTGAGTTTATGGTCGGATAATTCTCTAAATGGGTCAAATGGTCTATTTATGTTCTAAGGCTTAAAAAGGGTTTTTACGTCTATTGGGTCTACATAAAAGTATAAATTTACAAGTTATTATGTCCAAAATAATTTAATAAGTCAAGATTAATATGAAATAATATAAGTCTTGTTTAGATTTCAAGTTATCAAATAATAAACTAAAATTTTTGAAGAAAATGTTAGTAGTATTTTTACGACTTTTATGCTAAAAATGCCAACTTCAGGTGTTCGTTGCGACTTCGTTATTTAACCTTTTTACTTGGTTCTTGGTGCTGAGTCTTCTCTATATTTTTATGTATCTACAGCAGAAAAATCTCATTTTATTATTACTTCTAGGTGTCTCGTTTATAGGGCAACATTTGGTATTTAATTATAAATCGTTAAATTTTCACATAAAATCATGTATCTTCACGGATCGATATCTTGGTCGTTTCTTATCCGTTTTAATTGATTCAAAAGGCCATGGAAAGCTTATAATGTCTACTTTATAATGGTCATGGGTTCTGGTCTCATTGGTTAAGCCATAGTATTCGAAGTGTAGGTTAAATGTGACATGTATGTCCTTTAACAAGGAGGGTTTCAACAACTCTTTATTTTATAAAAACTAACTTGTACACTATGGTTTTTATGACTTTCTACCTCATTCTAGTTTATTTAGATACTAATAAGTTCATTTCATCATCATGCAAGATTCACAATATAGAAATTAGGGTTTCTTACGTTTTTAAGAAATATTAACATTTTTACGTACGCATGTAAGTTTTACGTGTGCATGTAATATATTTTAAGCTATCTTTAAACTTTAAGCACTTCTAATTAGGACTAATGCATGTATAAAAGAATATTGAACATAGAAAAATATAACTCACAAGGACTTAGACGATTTGAGTGTATACGAGCTAGAAAAACTTAGAAAACCCACGTTTTCTACTTCTACTCGATCAAACCAAAACCAAAGCTTAAATCATGAGTAGGTACTGTCTTCTGATCACCCAAACCAACCAAAGGAATGTATTTGAAGCTTGTTTACACGAAATGGAGCAAAGGACTTGTATAAATGAAATTAGAATTTCATGTATTTTAGGGTTTCTTCGCCTAGTTTACGTCCTAGGCCGAAGGTTTTTAGACAAATGGAGATAGTTCGTGCTTAGGTTTCTTGTGTAGGTGTTTAAGTAACATAAGAATGAGGTTTACAAGCAGCAAGTGAGGGATTTTGTTGAACAAAATGGTGATATGGGGCTGTTTTGAGTGCTCGGCCAAGAAATAAACCGAAATGGGTGTTGTGTTTATGTTTTTGAATGGTGTGCTTCACCAAGGATTCAAGAGCTGAATTTATAGCTTCCATAGATCATGAAATCTCAGCCATTATCACAAGGAATAGTGTGTTGATGAAAAAGAAATGAATGTGAGGGTTTTTAGGGATTTTAGTATGGGTGGTGGGGAAGTATGGGCTTATTATGGTATTATTAGGCTAGCAACTTGTAAAATAATGTATAGTAGATTAATAATATGATTTTGTGATGTAAAAACATGTTACCAAGGTAAATGTAAATGGTTAATGAAAGGTAATAAGGAAAATAAGTGAAGTGTTTGTATAAAATGGTAATTGGTAAAGTTAAGTGGTATAAACTTGAATTCAAGATAATTTGTGGATAAAACTTATTAAAGTATATGTAACATGGGTAAACAAGGTTTACTTGAGTGTTAGATATGATAGGTTGAGTTTACGGAAAGTTAAATGGAAGTAAAAATGACTATTGGGTAAATTAGGGTAATTAGCGGTTAAATAAACGTACAAGGTTATTTGAATGTTTAGAGTATTATTTTATGAGTTTACTACTGATGTAAACTTAATTTAGAGTTTAGGTTATGTGTTGGGATCACAAAGACATAAGAAGAATATTTCGTTCACAAATAATGAGAAAAATATAATCGTATCGCAAAAAGGTTCTAAAATACCCTTTTAGACCTAAAATGCAATAATAATGATGTTCGTATCGTATTTAGGCTCTCTATAGCCAATGATATTGTGTATAACTTGTAGGATAACTTCCTCTTGAGATTAAATGGTAATTTGAAAGTGTTACGATAAATAGTTAAACCGAATTGGTTAAAAGTAAAACATGAATTTTTACGGAGTGTCACAGTAACCTAAAAAGACACCTTCGTAAGACTTTGGGTCAAACTTGGTAAGGTAGTCTTTAGTGTTTAGAATGAAGCACTTGCTTCCAAACACTCTAAAATAGTCAAGAGTAGGTTTCCTACCTCTCAAGATTTCATAAGGTGTTTTTCCTAGGATGACTCTAATTAGGATTCGGTTAAGAATATATGTTGAAGTATCTACGGCATTACACCAAAACTTTTGGGGTAACGATTGTTCGTTCAACATAGTTCTACTCATTTCTTGAAGTGTCCTATTTTTCCTTTCAACCACGCCATTTGATTGAGGAGTGCGTGGAGCCGAGAAGTTGTGAGTAATACCATTGGCATTACAAAACTCTCCAAATTGCACTTCATTATCAAATTCTCTACCGTGGTCGGTTCTTATTGACACTATTGTACATCCTAATTGATTTTGGATTTTCTTACTAAATATTTCGAATTGGTCGAAAGCTTCGGTTTTATTCTTAAGGAATCTAGTCCAAGTATACCTAGAGTAGTCATCTACTATGACTAAGGTGTAACGGTTTCCTCCGTAACTCCGTACGGCGGATGGACCAAAAAGATCCATGTGGAGAAGTTCTAAGCATCTAGTCGTTGAGACTATGTTCTTAGCTTTGTGACTAGCGTGAGCTTGCTTTCCAATTTTGCAAGCATCACAAAAGTGTTGATCAAACTTAAGCTTAGGTAAGTTTCTAACTAATTCCTTAGAAGCCAACGATTGAATGAGACGCATATTTGCGTGACCTAATCTCCTATGCCACAAAGTGGAATTTTCATCAATCGTTGCTAGACAAATTTGATCCTTTGGCTTATTTCCTAATTTCATCACGTATAAGCCTTTCTTCCTAATACCTTTACCTATGACTTTACCATTCTTAGTGATTTCACTATCATGTTCAGAGAAAGTTACTTTACACTTATTATCACATATTTGTCCTATACTAAGCAAGTTAAATCCTAAGTTATCAACATGTTCTACATTATCTATTTTGAGAGAGTCATTAGAAATCGTACCTTTGCCAATGATGTTACCGCGAAGATTACTACCAAAAATGACATTACCTCCATTGTATGCCTTGTAAGTGGAGAAGAGCTTTCGGTTGCCCGTCATATGTTTGGAGCATCCGCTATCCTTGATCCATTCATCGGGTTCCAAGTCGACTCCAAGGCATATCTATTTATATAAGACAATAACTCAAACATTTGGTCCCCAATATCTCATGGGTCCAAAGTTGTTAGTGCCAAAAAATCCCTTGCATTTGATGCAATTGGTTGGGATGTGAGAATGAAGACACATTCCCATGGCATGGTAACTTTGTGTGGAAAGTTGTCCAAAGTACAGAAAGCCATGAGGTTGGTTTTGTTGGACCAATATGTCTTTTGGTTTGCGGGTGTTTTAGGACGAGAATAATTAATTATTGACTTTCAGGAGGTTGGAGTATATTTGATTAAATTTTTTTTTTGAAAATAACTCTGGGTTATGGACAATGGTTTATAAAATTAGTTTGATTCATAGTCACTAAAGCTACATTAACTTAACTTTGTTTACAATTATGTGTTTTGGTCTAGGACCCAAAATGGATTTTTGAAAGAAAACACTCTTCTCAGATATTGACGTTTCTGGTGGCGGTCCCTTATTTATTTTGGGGGCCGCCAGAACATTAAGGGGGCCGCCCATGTTTATAGGGCCGTCCCTATTTATGGGACCTCCATCAGAGGACGCTTTTTTCTAAGCTTTTACAAATTTTATTTCCTTTGTTCCATCTAGGATGCTTTCAAATGAAATTGAAACCCTCAATATTTCTCACCAATGGGTTTTTGATTACTTAGCATTTCATTCAAGCAATGTGTACTCTTTTCAAATTTATTCAATCTAGTGGATTCATCTTTGAGTTTTTCATTCTTAATTTTAAGTACATAACAGATTTCACATTCGAGATCAACTCCCTTGTTTTTCTTGAATATGGATAATTTATCTTTTAGTTATCTAAGCTCATTTTGTAAGCTATTTCTAGTGGCTTTTAGCCTTTTGTTTTTAGTGATTATCTTTAGACTCATTTTGCATAATTTATCATATTCATTGTCTAAATCTATATCATCAATTGATGAGTTTTCATCACTAATAAGAGGATTCGGAACATACCTCACTTGATGATGAGCTACAAGACATGTTTTGTCTTTGACATTCTCATCATCTTTTCTCGCTATACTTAAGAACCTCCGACAACGGCTTTTGTTCTTGTCTTTCAGTGGCTTTGGACATTCTCAATAAGTTGATTTCGAGGTCGCCGCATCTAAAGCATTTTCTATCATTTTTACCGGTCTTGTCATCACGGCTTCTTTGGAACGTCTTTTTGTCGTTTCGAGGTTGTATCACGAATCTACCTATTCTCTTAAAGAATTTCTTGAAGTCTCTTACCGCCATGGCATACTCTTCGTCTTCACTACCGGAAGTCGAACACTCTTCATCACTAGATTCTTTCTTAGCCTTTAATGCAAGAGATTTCCTTTCAATTTTTGCTTTGACTATTTCGGAATATTTCTTGATGATCATCTCATGTACTTTGAGGTTTCCAATGAGCTCATCAAGAGATAGTGATGTCAAGTCTTTTGATTCTTCAATTGCCGTGACCTTTGCTCTCCATTTAGGATGTAGAGCCGTAAGAAACTTCCTTACGTAGTTCTTACTAGAATAACCTTCATCAAGAGCTTTAAGACTAGTAATAATAGTATTAAATCTAGCGAAAGCATTATCTATAGATTTCGTATATTCGGAAATCAACGAATTGTTCATAGTGTGGCCAACGGTCGATCTTATTATCTTGACTTGACTATTACCTGATGGGTGATAATAAGGTTTTTCCAATTTCTTTTGCGTATTACACATGAAAATTCGTTCATAATATTTCATACGGCAAAGGCATTGTAAAAATAACCAATTTTGGCTTCATTATTTTTTGCATGCCTTCTTTTATGATCATCCGTTTGATTTTTCAAAAGGGGATAACCCTACATCAGTTTGGTTTCCCGGATTTCGATAATAGGTTGAAAAATCACATTGGTAAATAAACATGCCAAAGATCTACATTTTTGATTTACATATGTCTCGATTATATTTTTCCAATAATCAAACTATCGTTTCAAGAGTGGTGGTCTTTGCATAGATTGCCCTTCTAGATATTTGTCAGAATCCATAGATCGATCCAAGCTTTAAAATACAATATATTTTAAAAATCTTGAGTGACCTTGCTCCTGATACCAATTGTAGAAACTAGAAGGGGGGGGGGGGGTTGAATAGTTTTACCGATTAATTAGCGTTTTAAAAGTTTGCTTATGAAATAGTTTGATTCGAGTTGTATGTCAATCAACCAACAATATGAATCACAACAAAACTATCTAACAATGCAAGTAATAAGTAAAGAGATAAAGAAAGAAATGATCAAACCAAAACACGAGAATTTATAGTGGTTCGGCAAACGAAGCACCTCTTCGTTCCTACTCCATTCCCCGAGTACTCCACTCGAGATTTCACTCTGTCAACAAGCTCCCTTTAGGCGGAGAAAACCGTTTACACGTCGCTTACTTTCTTTTCCGACACTAAGCTAGATGTCGAGTCCTAATCTTAGCTAGAACCAATCTAAGACTTCACTAAGTCTTCACACACTCACAAGATATATACACCCTTGGATTAACACACAATCCTAATCACACTAATATACAATGTACACAATTGAATCTACACACGATCCAATTTACACAACAACACAAAATAAATGTAATAAATGTTAGTAATCGTGAGGAGGAAGAGAGAGATCACTTGATATCAATTCGTATGTAGAAGAATACGATTGTTCTTCTCTTGCACTTGATTAGAAGAAGAAGAAGGGAGGAAGAAAGAATTAATCACTTGAAACAAAATCAAGGAATGTTAGTGATCAAGATATGTGTTTTAGAAAGAAAGGAAGAAGAGAAAAAAATAGATCTGAGAAAATTTGTGGCAAGAGGTTCTGTTTTTCAAATGGGGTGGCCCGGTATTTATTGGGGACAAAAAATGGCCGTTGCTGGTGGCGGTCCCGACGGTCCCTTATATATAAGGGGGCCGCCACTAGACTCCGCTCCCTTTTTTGTCCTTTTGTGGTGAAGGTTGTATCTGTTATGGAACCTTTCATTTTGGGGGAAAAATTGAATTTCTAATTTTAAGTTTTTAATAAAACATTTCTTTTAATTATAAAATATTTTGTAAAT
>BQNB010155075.1:0-15439 GCA_026074375.1 Tanacetum coccineum
TGTGTTAAAAATAAGCATGATCTAGCGGCGCTATGGGGGTTAGTATATTCTTCTTATATGTTCTCTTAGCAGGGGCGGCTCAACCTTCTCGGAGGCCTAAAGCGAAGCCTTAAAACGAGGCCTTTTTATTAAAGTTATTTGCCAAAAATCGTTTATTATAAAATATACTTTTCTAATTTCTTATGGGATATTTTTAATTAGTTTCTCAAAATTAATATAGTACAAAATTTCGTTTTCAATTGATAAATGAGCCAATAAATCTATTTTTTTGTGACACTTTAGAACGTTGATAACTTTTAATTAACTTTAGGTTTGAAATACTTTAACTGTTACGGAAATGGTTGACATTATTCTCTACGCATAGTATTACGGAAAGATTTTATATTTATAACTTGATTAGGTATATCAATCGGTATAACATTTTTTACATTTATAATTTCTCTCAAAACTCTTAGTTTTAAATAACTACCTTTTTAGCTTGTTATTATCTAGAGATTTTAATTTTTCAATGCTAAATAGTAAATTAAAAATTCATTCCTACAATTTAAATTGGTTAAATTTACTTTTCACTGATGAAACTGCTTGATCTGCAATGTATAAGAAATAATCGGTTCTAAAAGCCTCTTCGCTGGTTTTTGTAGTTTCATTGTCAACATCGTCATTATCATCATATTTTTTTATTTCTACAAATAGCTCGTTTTTCTTTCGAATTTCGTTCCACGTTTATTTTTCTTTAGCAATTTCTATAGCGGAAACTAAAGTCTTACAAGAAATTTTTGATTGAAGAATAATACATGATTAGATGAAAGAAAACTACATAGTGAAAGTATGTTTGCAGATGTCAAAAATTAACACCGATTCATCAATATAAATGGTTAAATGGTTGTTATCAGACGACTTTATCTAGCATTTGCTTATATTTAATGCAAAAATGAGACTTTCATATATTTAATATATTTAGGCTTAAATTTTTACAACTCGTAAACTTTAAAAATGAAAAGTAAAAAAAAGCCCAAAACTTTGATTTTTTTAACATTTATCGGCTAGTTAGGGCCTTAAATTGATGTATCAACTAACGCAACAACAATTACTGATGGTGGGAAGAGTATAACAGGAATATTGTGAGAAAGAAGTCTCAACTTTTGTTATCAATTTCTTAATCAAAAATAAACTGCCAGACAGTTAAGAACATGGCTTTTTATATAGCCAAAACTAAAAGACAGTTAAAACAGAAAATAAAAAAACTAATAAACTGAAAATAACCACCCATGATCTCAATAGCTACTGTGCACCATAAATAATCAGATCGTTAAAGATGACGGCAAAAAAACATGTGATTGACTTGATATATATAAAAAGTTTTAGAAAATCCGGGGCCTTAAAAAATTGGGGGCCTAAAGCCCTAGCTTCATTTGCTTTACCCTTGAGCCATCACTCGGTTTTACATGAGCCATATAAGCCTATAACTAAACACGTCATGTTTGGTTCGGAAGTGGGTTAAACGGTGCATGTTTAGGCCGACCACTTTACCCGTTGATTTAACCAAGTCGTGTTTGGGTAGGAAGTGGGTTAAACGGGATGTGTTATGGGCGACTCACTTAATGTGTTTATTAAATGGGCAGTGTTTAATAAAGGGGTAATTTCTTGTTTTGTTTTTTGTGTACTGAACTATTCTTTTTTCTTATTTTGTGTACTGAACTTATAAATTTTGATAATTGTATATGTGTACTTTGTGACCATTTTACCCTTACTTTTTTGAAATTTCGAAGGGTAAAATGGTCATTTTACATGGCAAAATAGTCACAAAATAGACACAATGATCGAAATTTGAAAGTTCAGTACACACAATAAGAAAAAAAATAGTTCAGTACACATAATAACAAAAAGTAACAAATATAATACATTTTCAGGCAATTAACCCTTTAATAAACGAGATTAGAAACAACCCATTTATTTTGTAAAATATATTGGTTTATCTTTCTCCTTCGAATATTTTAGGGTACAAAGACTTGATCATTATGGACTTTCTATTCTTGTTTTTTTTTTCACATGTTCTGTTATTTTGTTGCAGGATCTTGATTTTTCTTTAGCATTTACTATATTCTCCAACCTATTGTATGTATGTAGTTTTATACTTTTATAAAATCGTAAATATATCAAAATTATTTTAATATTTGTCTCATTTTGATCGTATTTAAAACATGTTATTATTTGTAAACTTCCGATAAAATGGACATTTCGTTACCTTTAGATAGTTGTTAAAGTAAGCTAATACTTGTAATATTGTTGTAATTAGAAAATAGTTTAATATTAAAAATTAAAAGCTTTTATAAATTTAGCAAGCCATCTTTAATTTAACGTGATAAAAAGTAAATTACACTTTGATGATATTAACCTAAATTGAAATGAACAGTAACATGTGTATAATTACTACTGTATAAGGGAAGATTGTTATTTAAATAGGACATGTATCATCACGCACCAAATTGCCGAAACAACAATAGGTGTTCTTTGAATTCTCAAAACCGAACTCACACAACTCAAAATTAAACATTAATTTATTGATTTTTGGTTCAAAAATAAACTTATGTTGTATTTTTATAAGACAGTAGGTAGTAGATACCCATGCCGGTAGACTTTTATTATGTTAACTTTCTTGGTAACTTTCCCTGAGAAATAATTTAAGTTAATTCAATAACATTGTTTGATTAGGAAATATTTTTGTTAGTGTATTATATAGGGTAGCAACTACTCTAATTATGGTTCGGAACGTAAGACGTACCTTGTTGATTACTAACAGTTACACCATAGATGGATTTCAGTTGGTCCCAAACATCTTTCGCTGTAGCAAGATCAACGACATCAATAAGCGCATTCTCGCTTGCTGAACCGAAAATCCAACCTTTGGGAAGACTATCATATTTCTCCTTGATCTCCTTGCTTGAAGCTCTCGGACTTTCATATTCATCATCTACAATGCCAGCCATGTTGTGACTCTTCATGAGACAAAGCATCTGCGTCTTCCACAGATAGTAGTTGCGGTCGCTGGAAAGCTTCACAGAAACAAAGTTAGATAAATTGACAATTGATGCATATAAGTACTCAAGGTCTTGTGTTCTTGCTGAAGCATCCAGTGGGTTTAATGAGTGTGCCATTTGAGAAGACAGATCCATGATAGGATTTGGTGAGCATGCAGCCTGCCAATTATGTAAATGCAGCTCAAGGTTTATATACGAAACTATTGGTCAGATCCGGCCGACGCTCTATTATGGCCTGAAACTTAATTATATGGGCATGACGTATGTTTGTCTATGTATGCATTATGTCATCATTCATAACATTAATGACCGAATAAAGGACCACGAATAAAAGAACACGGGTGGCCCAATTTCCTTTGATTTACATATACTATGATGTTCATGAAAATTTGAACTTAATCAGACCATTATTTTCTACATAAGTTTAATTTTTGAAAACCCAAAGTCGGAAAGACATTATTGGGTCAAAACCCACACGGGTAATCACAACCCGCAGCCTAGACCCGCTGAAAAGAAAAGACCCAACTTTTACAAAGGGATGCATCGGTTCATTCAAACCGACATGACTTTTCAATCGCACCCTTTCATTTCATTTATATAGAAACAGAATTGTAAACATTCAACTTGATGACAGATTTGATTTATAAATAAAGATTGATTTAGGTATATTTGATTTCGGGATTTTTGATATTCGATCCTACATTTGGCATCAGAGCTTTTGGTTAATCACAACCAAAGAAATCATCATATACCTTGTGTGTTCATCTCGAATCCAAACGCACAGATTTTTCCCAGAAAAGATTCAACAAAACCAAACACTTATCAAAATCTTCATACCAGTGTTTTCAGAATCCTTCCAATCGGGCAAATCCAACCATCGCCACCAAGTGATTTATAATCACCGGCATCGAAGGGGTTTCACCCGGAAACAATCGGAAAAATCACAACCAAAAGAATAAGACGGCGTTTCACTCGAGACAGGAAATAACCACCACCGGATAACAGAAAGTCATCACAAATAAGGGACGAAAATTAAATCAACAAAAGGAACAAACACACCTTTTGTAGATCCAAATCCGACACCCTAGAAGGAATCGTCATCGATTCAGGTTATCCAGAGAAAAAAAAACCCCATTCTGAGGCGGTTTCAATAGATCCCAATTGGTGCGAATCTTCGCACAAATCGAATCAAGGGAACAAGTGGTTAACGAACACAAAGACAGAAGGAGAGAGAGCATTAATAGCCATCTCAACCGGCGAACAGACCCACCGGAGAAGAATAGCATCGGACAAAAGGCCTCAGAGACTCCATTGGAGAGTCTATTAACACACAGAAGAAAACAGAGGCGCGGAGGAATAAAAGGGACGACGTAGGGTTTATTCAACCCTAGCAGGTTTTGCCAAAGCCTATATACCCCCCTCCATTTTGATTATTATTATATATCTGATTTAGAAATAGATATATAGTTTTAGGCATTGACAGATTTTACCCCTGAATATAGATTTAGGGTAACTCAGCCTAGAACCCGGAATAGAATATAGTAAGCCTAAGAATTTATATTGCCTACTATATTGAGAGAATAATTTTTAAGGAGTAATTAACCTTAGGTTATTCGCTTTGATTAGAAAATCCCCAAGGATAGTTTTTTTTTTGAGAAAACTAGTCCCGCTAAGATTGATTGCCATTAAGAGGCACGAGCGCTCACCCCAGATCTTAGATATTTTAATTTTGGGAGATTTTATTTGATATCCTAGAGATATGACGAAAGATAAAGATAGTGGAGAAACTTCAAAAAAGGAAGTAGGTACTACAAGTACACCACAATTTCAATGTCCAATGCTAAAACCCTCGAATTACTCACTCTGGGCAATTCGAATGCAAATAATCCTCGAAGCGAATGGATTATGGGAAATGATAGAACCCGATGATAAAACCCAAGCAGATAATAAAAAGGATAAAACTGCTATGGCATTCCTTTACCAAGCCTTACCAGAAGAACAATTGCTTCAAATCACAAAACACAAAACCGCAAAAGCCATATGGGACGCCTTAAAAACTAGACACATGGGAGAAGAAAGAGTTCAACAAGCACGATTACAAACCCTCAAATCCGAATTTGAGATGCTACATATGAAAGAAGATGAAACAATTGATGCCTTCACCACAAAACTAACAACTCTTGTAAACAAATCCTCTAGTCTAGGGCATACCATGAAGGATGGAGAACTAGTACGCAAACTACTAAACGATGTACCCGATAGGTATCTACAAATAGTTGCGTCAATAGAACAATACTCAGACTTAGAAGAAATGACTCTAGAGGAAGCAATTGGTAGACTTAAGACCTACGAAGAAAGGATTAAGTATAAGAAAGGCAGGCAAGTGGATAATCAAGAAAGGTTGATGTTCACACGACATGAGAATAAAGGAAGATTTTCAAAAGGACGCGGACGTGGAAGATATAGATTTTCACAAGGAAGAAACCGCGAGAATTTTAAGGATGAGAGGAAAGATGGAGAAGACTCTCACAAGAACTCCAATAACAACTCCAAGAGATCAAATTTTGATACTGGCAAATTGACTTGCTATAAATGCAATAAGATAGGGCATATTGCGCCTAGATGTCCTGATAGGGCAAAACACAACGAGCAATCACATCTCGTTGAAGAAGATTTAGAACCCACCTTACTAATGGCAATATTAGAGGATGAGGAACAGAACGTCTCCCAAGAAGGCATAGGATATAAAGAGACGAATAAAGAGAGTCTATGGTATTTAGACAACGGAGCTAGTAATCATATGACTGGAGTAAGAGAGCATTTTAAAGAACTAGATGAGAAGGTTAAGTGAAAAAGTGTAATTTGGAGATGGTTCATAATATAGAGACAAAGGAAAAGGCTCAATATAATAGAATGTGATGATGACAACCTAAGAAATCATATACACATGTCTAATACATTCCTGACTAAAGAGGAATTTATTGACCTAGGGACAATTCACTGATAATCGGTTGTAAAGATTGTAATGGAAGATGATGAATTACGACTTTATGACATGAACAATAAAATCTTCATGAAAGTCGCACGACAGAGAAACCGACTTTATAAGGCAAATCTAAGAATAGGTACACCCGTTTGCTTATTAGCAAACTTAAAAGAGGACACATGGTTATGGCACGCAAGATTAGGACACCTCAACTTTGAGTCTCTAAAATCAATGGCTCAAAAGGATTTAGTCCATGGAATACCCGCTATTAAACATACAACACAAATTTGTGACATATGTTTGATAGGTAAACATAGCAGAGCACCATTCCCAAAGAAAGCAAAAATAAGATCCACCTCACCTTTAGATTTGGTATACGGAGATTTGTGTGGACCAATCACACCACCAACACCTTCTGGAAAGAGATACATATTCTTGTTAGTAGATGACTACTCAAGATATATGTGGGCATACTTCTTAAATACGAAAGACCAAGCATTTGATACTTTCAAGGAATTTAAGAAATCGATAGAAAATGAACTAAGGACAACATTGAAAATGTTGAGAACGGATCGAGGAGGAGAATTCACATCGAATGAATTCACGCAATACTGTAAGGTAAACGGCATAGCACGACAACTTACTGCACCAAAACCACATTTCACAACAAAATGGATATGTAGACAGGAGAAATAGACAATGTATTCCATGACGAGATGTATGATGATAGTGACGAACATGGCTACAAAACTTTTGGCTGAACTGTTAGACCAGCCATACATATTCAAATAGTGTTCCTACAAAGGCACAAGAAAGACATCACCCTATAAACAACAATAATAAAGAAGCCAAACCTTTAAAATAACCTGAGGATTTTTGCGCATAGCATATGCAATTTACCATCACAACACTAACTTAAATTAGATACAAAACATCAAAATGGTACACTTAGAAGCAAACAAGGATCAAACAAAGCTTATCGCTTAAATAATCCAGCAACACATAGGATATGTGTTAGCAGAGATGTGAAATTTAAAGAGGATGAAACATGGGATTGGAATGAATACATAAGTGAGCACACGGACAATGAACCAGAATGGACTGACTTCAAAATTGGAGATACTGAAGTCACAAATGAATATCATGATCAAGAAACTGAACCAACTGAAGACAATGACGAGTTTCCAAATAATAATGATGATTATGCTTCACCACCAAGAGATTCCCCCCTACAACATCAAACACCTCACACATCACCAAGACATTCACCTGAAGTAATTTCCCAAGTCACACCAGACACCTCGAGACAATCAAACTATCAAGGCGACCATGACTCAACTCAAGTCATAAACTCTCCATCACAATTTGACCACACGCCTGTAAGAGGTTTTAGAACACTAAGTGACTTATATGAGAACACCGAGGAATTACTACTCGCTGAAGATGAACCCAAGAATTACAAAGAAGCATCAAGCGATCAAAAATGGATAGAAGCAATGAAAACAGAGTTAGACTCCATCAATAGAAACAATACATGGGAGTTAACCACCCTACCAACTGGCCATAAAGCAATTGGATTAAAATGGATATTCAAGACCAAGAAAGATGCTAACGGAGATATAATCAAGCACAAGGCTAGATTAGTAGCAAAAGGCTACATACAACAACATGGTATAGACTTTGAAGAAGTCTTTGCACCAGTGGCGAGAATGGAAACAATAAGGCTGTTACTTGCCATAGCTGCTACAAATAAATGGGAAGTACATCACCTTGATGTAAAATCTGCATTTTTACATGGAGACTTAAAGGAAGAAGTGTACGTCACACAACCCGAAGGATTCACAAAAGAGCAAGACAAAGGAAAAGTCTATAGACTTATAAAAGCTCTATACGGATTAAGACAAGCACCTCGAGCATGGAATATAAAACTAGACAACACTTTAAAATCCCTAGATTTCAAGAAATGCGCACTGGAGCAAGCCATCTACACGAAGACATCAAAAGACTCAACACTGCTAATAGGAGTCTATGTAGATGATTTAATCATCACTGGAGCACCGAAGAAGGAAATTGACAAATTCAAAGCTCAAATGAAAGAAAAATTCGAAATGAGTGATCTAGGATTATTAGCCTACTATCTGGGAATAGAAGTCACACAAGCAAATGGTGACATCTCGATCAAGCAATCTGCTTACGCAAGCAAAATCTTAAAAGAAGCTGGAATGATAGACTGCAACGAGACATTGATACCAATGGACCCAGGAACAAGATTAACGAAAATAACGGAAGGGACAATGGTCGATTCAACCGAATATCGAAGCATAATTGGATGCTTAAGATATCTACTTCATACAAGACCCGACTTAAGCTATTCCGTAGGATTACTAAGTCGATTTATGCAAGAACCAAAAGAACAACACATGAAAGCTATAAGACAAGTACTGCGCTATGTAAAAGGGACAAAGGATTATGGAATCACCTACAAGCATAACGGAGGAAACAAGATACATGGATTCAGCGACAGTAGCTACGGAGTTAACACTCAAGAAGGAAAAGGAACTACTGGCATAATATTCTACTATGGAGAATCACCAATCAGCTGGAGTACGCAGAAACAAGCAACAGTAGCACTATCATCATGCGAATCAGAATTCATCGCAGCAACAGCAGCAGCGACGCAAGCATTATGGCTAAAGAGACTATTAGGCAAGCTTACACAATCACAAGAAGAAAAGATCACAATACAAGTCGACAACAAATCAGCAATAGCACTAATGAAGAACCCTGTGTTTCATGGAAGGAGCAAACACATTGACATTAAATATCACTTCATTAGAGAATGCATGGAAAGAGAAGATATTCAAGTCGAATTCATAAATGGAGAATACCAGAAAGCTGATATACTCACAAAAGCACTCCCGAAGATCAGATTTCTGACTATGAGACAACTAATCGGACTCAAAGACCTGAGCAGCAGCGCTTGTGATTAGGAGGGAGAATATTGGGTCAAAACCCACACGGGTAATCACAACCCGCAGCCTAGACCCGCTGGAAAAGAAAAGACCCAACTTTTACAAAGGGATGCATCGGTTCATTCAAACCGACATGACTTTTCAATCGCACCCTTTCATTTCATTTATATAGAAACAGAATTGTAAACATTCAACTTGATGACAGATTTGATTTATAAATAAAGATTGATTTAGGTATATTTGATTTCGGGATTTTTGATATTCGATCCTACATTTGGAATCAGAGCTTTTGGTTAATCACAACCAAAGAAATCATCATATACCTTGTGTGTTCATCTCGAATCCAAACGAACAGATTTTTCCTAGAAAAGATTCAACAAAACCAAACACTTATCAAAATCTTCATACTAGTGTTTTCAGAATCCTTCCAATCGGGCAAATCCAACCATCGCCACCAAGTGATTTATAATCACCGGCATCGAAGGGGTTTCACCCGGAAACAATCAGAAAAATCACAACCAAAAGAATAAGACGGCGTTTCACTCGAGACAGGAAATGACCACCACCGGATAATCACAAATAAGGGACGAAAATTAAATCAACAAAAGGAACAAACACACCTTTTGTAGATCCAAATCCAACACCCTAGAAGGAATCTTCATCGATTCAGGTTATCCAGAGAAAAAAACCCCATTCTGAGACTGTTTCAATAGACCCCAATTGGTGCGAATCTTCGCACAAATCGAATCAAGGGAACAAGTGGTTAACGAACACAAAGACAGAAGGAGAGAGAGCATTAATAGCCATCTCAACCGGCGAACAGACCCACCGAAGAAGAATAGCATCGGACAAAAGGCCTCAGAGACTCCATTGGAGAGTCTATTAACACACAGAAGAAAACAGAGGCGTGGAGGAATAAAAGGGACGACGTAGGGTTTATTCAACCCTAGCAGGTTTTGCCAAAACCAATATACCCCCCTCCATTTTGAATATAATTATATATCTGATTTAGAAATAGATATATAGTTTTAGGCATTGACAGATTTTACCCCTGAATATAGATTTAGGGTAACTTAGCCTAGAACCCGGAATAGAATATAGTAAGCCTAAGAATTTATATTGCCTACTATATTGAGAGAATAATTTTTAAGGAGTAATTAACCTTAGGTTATTCGCTTTGATTAGAAAATCCCCAAGGATAGTTTTTTTTGAGAAAACTAGTCCCGCTAAGATTGATTGCCATTAAGAGGCACGAGCGCTTACCCCAGATCTTAGATATTTTAATTTTGGGAGATTTTATTTGATATCCTAGAGATATGACGAAAGATAAAGATAGTGGAGAAACTTCAAAAAAGGAAGTAGGTAATTCGAATGCAAATAATCCTCGAAGCGAATGGATTATGGGAAATGATAGAACCCGATGATAAAACCCAAGCAGATAATAAAAAGGATAAAACTGCTATGGCATTCATTTACCAAGCCTTACCAGAAGAACAATTGCTTCAAATCACAAAACACAAAACCGCAAAAGCCATATGGGACGCCTTAAAAACTAGACACATGGGAGAAGAAAGAGTTCAACAAGCACGATTACAAACCCTCAAATCCGAATTTGAGATGCTACATATGAAAGAAGATGAAACAATTGATGCCTTCACCACAAAACTAACAACTCTTGTAAACAAAGCCTCTAGTCTAGGGCATACCATGAAGGATGACAGATTTGACTTATAAATAAAGATTGATTTAGGTATATTTGATTTCGGGATTTTTGATATTTGATCCTACAACAAATTCATTAAAAACAAAAAAAAATGGGGAAAAACCGCAGAACAACAACCAACACCGACAACTGATGAATACCAATGGCAAACAGCGATGTGTTCCAATTGCCAAACCTCCTTACAAAACCCATCATTTTTAAAAACATATTTAACGTTAAATAATTGCTTTTAGTATAGAAGTTCCCTATCCCAAGTCTTCTTAAAGTCTTTTGTGATTATACATAGAAAATAGTTATTACTTATTACTAGTCAAGGAATTAGTGGAGGATAGACAATAAGTGTTGCTAGTCGTGCTATTTGGATGTCATGATTAAAGGAAGTGGAAATAAAGAAACCCAATACCTTCAAAAGGAAGTGCTCGTAATAGAATCAGATACATTAACAAAGAAATGCATTTAAAGTTATAAGTCTAGTCTTCCCACTCCCAAGTTTTCTTCAAAGTCTTTTATGATATGATTATATGTAGAAATCAGTTACTAACCAATATTAGTGGATGATAGACAGTGGGTGTAATAATGATAGGGAATTGCCATTAATTTCAGGACCAAGTTGCATGTCACGAACGTAACTTGCAAAACTAAGGATAAAAGCCAATGCCTGTTCTTATAATTTTAAGTAAATTTCCAAATATGAAGTCACCACAAGCAATAATATACTTATCATCTTCCTCTCGTATTTCTTTTCTCTTTTACAGTCTCGCGATAACATGTCTTACTTCCACCACCGTCTCTGCTTCCGGTGGCGGTAATGAGACTGATTATCTCGCATTGTTGTCATTTAAGTCGATGATCACCCATGATCCATACAAAGTTCTAACCTCGTGGAATCATTCTCATTACTGTGACTGGAGTGGTATTACATGTGGAAAGCGGCACAAACGAGTGACGGTTTTACGTCTGAAATCTCAAGGCTTAGAAGGCTCGTTGTCTCCTCATGTAGGAAACCTCAGCTTCCTCCGTGAGCTTTATCTCAGGAACAACACCTTTCAAGGAACCATTCCTCATGAACTAGGTCGTTTATATAGGCTACGTCGTCTTGGTCTTCATGAAAACAAGTTCAGTGGAGTCATTCCAACAAACTTATCTCGTTGTTCTAACCTCGAAGACCTTTGGCTTGGTTTTAATAAGCTTGTTGGAAGCATACCCAAGGAGATGAGTTTACTGTCGAAACTTTCTGTTCTTGCAATTCACGACAATAAGTTAACAGGTGGAATCCCACCTTTCTTGGGGAATATCACATCAATGGAAGTATTCTCTGCTAGAGAGAACCCGTTTGGTGGGAGCATTCCAGATACCTTGGGTCTTTGGAAAAGCTTGACAACGTTTTATTGTCATGACTGCAACTTATATGGAAGCATCCCTCATTCCATTTTCAACCTCACACTCCTAGTTGATTTGTCCTTATCTATAAATCACCTCACTGGTAGTCTTCCTTCAGAAATTGGTAATCAGCTCCCAAATCTTGAGTGGCTTCAGTTATGGGGGAACAAACTGACAGGAATTCTTCCACCTTCTATTTCTAATTGTTCTAAATTAGAATATCTTGAAATGAGTAGGAACAATTTTAGTGGGAAGTTGACAATCGATTTTTCAAAATTAAGAGATATTTATTTAATTAGATTACATCATATCAACTTCCATGGACGCGGAGAAGCTGATGACATGATGTTTATTGATTCTTTAAAAAACTGCACCAGATTAGTAACGTTGGAACTTGCGAATTGCAACCTTATAGGAGTGCTTCCTATATCAATAGGCAATCTTTCTGATCAACTCAGCTTTCTAAGTTTAGGAGAGAATCAATTATTTGGAAGCCTCCCTTCAAGTATAGGTAGTCTAGTTGGTTTGACCACTTTACAGTTAGATGGCAATCAATTCAAAGGAAAAATCCCCACTACCATTGGTAATCTTCAAAAGCTACAACGTCTTGGTCTAGATAGCAATCAATTTTCAGGGTCTATCCCTGATGCCAAGGATTCTGTAGTGTCTTGTGATCATTCTTATATCCAGGTAGATCATCTTCCGTCCTTCTGGTTATTTCCACCCTTTGTTGCTTTGATCCTTCATTGTATCCATGTTAATCGATTTTTTTCTGGTTTGTTTCCACCTTCATTGTTGTGATCTTCCTTGAGTCCAGGTTGATCGTCTTTGTCTGGTTATATCCACCTTCTAAATTTGGAGTTCTTGCAGTGTATATCTTCCTTGATTCCAGGTTGATTCATACTTTCGGTTATACCACCATCCAAGCTTTCACTGCCAACTCCTTGTTGTTTGATATTGGTTAAGTGCAATGTTGAGATGGAAATTTCCCTTCCATTTCCTGATTTTTTGATTCTTCAAATATTGCCATGAGTAATTGAGGCTCAAGTCTTCTTCAGTGAGATTTGGAATTGTTCTTCTTACTTTAATGGACTTCTATATTGCAAAGTGCCATATACCTGCATTGAAACACATTTACCTTTACTCTTAACAAGAGAAAGTTTTATTTGAATAGTTGTGTGTTTCTTTCTTAAAATTATTTCTTGGCCTCGTGATTGGTTTGAATCCACCAGACCACTGCAGTCTGGCCTTGTTCTTTGATATCGGTGAACAATAGTACTATCTTGATGTCACTTAGTTTTTGCTTTTGTGGTCTATAATTCAGTTCTTCGTAGTTTTAAGTCTACCAATTGCTTCTTCCAAGGTTCATTTCACACATGTCTGAGTATGGTTTCTATTGACGCAACTATTTTGTAGATTCCTATCTGGTACAAGCATCTAATAGTTTGCGTACTATGTTTCAATCTTCCATATGTGACCCTGACTCGCTGCTTTATACTAAGTTGTTAGTTTTGTGGTGAAGGCGCACTCGATTGGTTTCATCCTTCCCTTCATGTTAGCTATTTCAAGTCGGACTGAGGGTTTGCAACCGCCTTTTGCACTCTCTCACTCTCCTAAGTTCTAGTTTCTTAGGGCTTTCCATATGGCTTTCGCGTTATGTTTTTTTTATTTGAAGCAATTGTATCTTCGGTAAGATTGATAAAGGAATGCATTGCCGTTTTTTATTCCTTTTTATGTCGATTTGGTTGTCTCCGAGGTTCTAGCATTTCCGCACAACCGTTTGCTTCGAGAAAGATTTGCATCCTGAATTGACCCATAGTGGTAATCAAGGCAAAATAGCATTGACATTGAAAATTGGTTTTGCACATTATACAGTGCCTACTTCCTTTTATTGAAGTATCCTCCACCATCTTTATCTTCGTCATATTACTAGGATATCGAAAAAAAATCTCCCCAAACAATTAAAACACATCTAAAATCTGGGGTGAAGCGCATCCTGCCTGATTACATGGGCACAAACACATCTAGCGGACTCAAGTATATTCTATAAATAAAAACAGTCCTTGGGATTTTAAACAGAAAAAACTACCCTTGGAGATTTTATATTCTAAAATGAATAACCTAAGGTTAATTACTCCTTAAAAATTATTCTATAAATATAGTAAGTAATATTACTATATTTTTTCTCGGGTTCTAGGCAAAAGTTACTAATCTAGAATTATCGTGGTAACTTTCGTATATAGCCTAAAACTGTTATCTATATAAAAAAACTGAAAAATTTATATAGACAAAATAATAAAAGGGAAAAGTTGAGGGTTTTAATTGCAAAACCTCTTAGGTTAAATAACCTAGTTGCCCTTTTGTTATATTGGACCGCCTCTCTTTTGTTTGCTGTGGAGATTCGTGTGTGTTCTCCTTGTGGCGTCCTGATACTAAGTCTGTTCTTTTGACTCTTTGTTGTCTGGTGGTTTTCTCCACCGGTTGAGATGGCGATGGTGTTCGCTCTTCTTCTCCTTGATGTGTTCGTAACCACGGACTCCTTGATCCTTTTGTGCGAGATCCTAGGGTTTCGAAATTAATTGGGGATCTTGTGCGCCTATTAATTTGGGGCTTTCTGGATAAGTGGAATCAGTGAATGATTCTAATGAGGGATTGATTCAATCGAATCTTCAAACAGGTGTGTTTGTTCCCTTTTCTCGATGATCTAATTTTCTGTCTTTTATTTGATTTTCGAATCTGTGTTTCTGGCTGTTTTGCAAAAACTGGAAAAGTGGCCTTTTTTGATTCGAAACTAGGCAGAAAATGAAAACGGTATATGATGATTCTTGGTTAATCAACCAAAGCTCTGATGCCAATGTTCTACAGGTCTTAACCTTATTTCCAGGATCGAATTTGAAGTGCAATCAAAGTATATCAAAAGTAAAAGTTTTATTTGATCTGAATCATTCATACACACGAATTTGTTCTTTACAATTGTTCCTATTTATAGAATCTGAAAAGGTGCGATCTAAAGGTTGTATCGGTTCAGTTTGAATCGTTGCAATGGTTCTGGTGAACCGTTGTGACCTTTGTGAAATAACTGTCATTTGACAGTTATTTAACTGTCTTTGACAGTTGGGTTGGGTTTTGACCCGTTTGACTTCTATTGGGTTTTCCAGCCGGTTTGGGATTAATCCAGTTGATTGGGTTTTGGCCCAACATCCTTATCTATAAATCACCTCACTGGTAGTCTTCCTTCAGAAATTGGTAATCAACTCCCAAATCTTGAGTGGCTTCAGTTATGGGGGAACGAACTGACAGGAATTCTTCCACCTTCTATTTCTAATTGTTCTAAATTAGA
>BQNB010155076.1:3092-15439 GCA_026074375.1 Tanacetum coccineum
GCCCGTTTACATTGAACGCTAATTTTTAGCGTACGCGATTTAACTTAACGTTTATGATTTAAAGCAAACGCGTACCATATAAAAGGTACATAGCGGATTTATTAACGACGTCAATGAACCTAAAACATGGGGTGTTATAAGAGAACACTGATTCGGTTCGTTCAAACCAGCGAATAAGACCTACTGCTCCTTCCGTACCATTAAAGTAGAAAGGTTGACAGCTAATTAACTCTTTGTAGTTTCCTGTTTTCACTGCAGGAGTTCCAGTAGGACCGGTGTTCCTGTTGGGATCACTAGCACTTGCCATTGTCGCAGCTTAAGCTTCTAGAGCCGAGGTGACACTATTAGCAACTAACTTTCTAATGGCATCTTGGGTCATAGCCGGTGCTTCCATTGTTGATGTTCTTTTTGGAGGGATTCTATCAACAAAAGATAACACGTAATAAGAATGATATCACAAGTATAATACTTGTTCTTCTTTAAAATGATTAAAGAGAAATGCTTATTCTTGAAATGCTTAAAGAATAATGCTTTATTTAAGCATTTTTAACAATGGTGATATCTAAAGGTTATGGTATGATGATGAATGTACGATGGATGAATGAATGATGAGATGAATAAAGTGGTAAGAAACAACAAGGTAGGTAACGGGATTGCCTTTGTATTTAAGAACAACTTGCCTTAGTACTATACATAATAAAGGTTTGACAAGTGTTTTTATTTATACCACACATCCCGTGGCTAGGTTAAAGCTAAAAATTGAAATTTAAACTAGGAATTGGATGATCATTCCATGCGGTTCTGGAGTTCGATGCTGGAGTTCATGAGATTTTCTATGTCTTCTTGGTGACGAGTGTAACATCCGAGAATTTTCGGATTTTTAGAAGACTAGTTTATCCTTTGACTTTTTGGGTCTGGCTTGACTTATAAGAACAACCATCTAAATCACGTTTTCACGGCTCGGACCCTAAAGCAATTCGATGTGAAACGACATTCCTGACAACTTTTCAGTTTCGCCCGAGACCTGGAAACGAGCCGAAAAGGGCTAAAACAGCACCGCAAACATTTTTCGAACAAATATACAACGCGGACACACAAAAACAATTAAATTTGTTTTTAATTATCAGTATTTATTTAATAAAAATATTAAATAAATTAGTCATCATTTTAATTAAAAGCGTTGCGGACAACGCGAATACTCGAGTTGAAATCCAATTTTATTTCGGACCAGACGAAACCGGTTCACAAAATGAATAACAGATATATTATTAAATGTTATAAAATATTTATGAAACATTATCAAGTAAATACTCATTTTTATCAGAAAAATTATTCGGAAAACAATGGCGCAAGTTTCAAGAGTTGAATCATCCGTTAAGTCGCTCAAATGAGTCCCGAACCGCTTTTATCAAAAAGTATATGAAAAAGTTACACATTTGGTCCCTCAAGTATCCAACACTTGTCATTTATCTTTAAAGTGTTAATATAAATACTTTTTTTATATACAAAATTTTCATTTCCATCTAAAATATACACACACATTTGTTTATAACTCTCTCCCTCTCCACATTATCCGGCCACCGCCCCACCACCATCTCCGGCGACCATCGCCGGCCACCACCGTCGCGCCGCCGCCGGAAATCTTTTCCGGCGGGATTTTCCGGCCAACACCAAAAACGAGCTCCATCTCCGGATCTCCCCGATCCACCAGCTCACTTCCGGCCACGCGCCGCCCATCCCCTCCGGCAACCACACCGCCGCTGCCTCCCCATGGCAGCCGCCGTGCACCACCACCAGCAACATCATCACCACACAACATCCACCATCATCATCTTATCATCATCAACACCCCGTCACCCCGCCCCCATCTCCACCGAAACCACCACCACAGCCGCCACCTCCCAAGGGTGCGCGTGGTTTTATAACCACCAGCAACGGGTGCGTTTGGTTTGTATCGGTAGCACCAAAGAGGGTGCGTTTGGTTCGTCGTAGCAGCCAAGGGGAGGGGGTGTTCGTGTGGGGTCGGGGCAGCAGCGAGAGGGGGGTGGCAGCCACCACGCAGGGTGCGTGTGGGTGGCGGCCACCACCCAAAAAGGGTCCCGGGTCAGCAGCTATGAGTGGTTGTTCTTGGGTTATTAATAGTACGAAGGGTGCGTTGGGTTGCGGGTCCACAGCCACGGGGGTGTGTCGGGTTTGGGTGTGCGTCGGGTTGGGGTTACGGCCAAGGGGGTGTTCGTTTGACTGTGGTGTTCCACCACAGCAGGGTGCGTCTGGTCCGTGTGATTATTCATAGATTTAGGGTGCGTTTGTCGTGGGTACATCAATAGCAGACGAGGGAGGTTTGGTTGGCTGCCGCCACAGCTGGAGTGTTTGTTTTGGCTGTGGGCGGGTTTGGTTTGGCGTGTAACAAGCCGGGTTTGTGGGTCTCGGATAGACCCAAAAAGTAGGGGGTGTTCGTTGTCGGTTGGTTGTGGTTCAGCAGCCGGGGGCGTTTGTTTGTAACAACTAGAGTGTCCGTTATGGTTTGTGGCAGTTAATTGCCAAACGGGGGTGTATTGGTTTGGCAGTTTTATGCCAAACGTGGGTTTTGGTTTGGCAGTTTATGCCAAGACTTGGGTGTTTGGTTGGCAGTTTTATGCCAAAGCGGGGGTGTATGAGTTTTCATGTGTCATCATCAAGGCGCTGCGATGGTGTTTAAAAACTAAATATGTGTTTGTTTCTCGATACAACACCAACTAGATGCATTAGGTTTGTGGCAAGCCCAAACAATTAAAGGGAGCATTTGGTATATATGAACGACAAATAGGTATCACTTAAGGTTTTAAAAAATATTAAAACCGGACATAAATGGTGGGTATAAATAGGTTAAATAAATACATTTTTTAAATAATTGGTTTCAATTTAAATATAATAACGTATATCATATTATATTATAAAACACGCAGAACGTTTGATATATTGGAAACTAAAATAATTGCAACATATATATTGAAGTAAGGCCAAAAACGACGTAGTTATGCGAAAATGGACAATCGTTTTATAAACGAAAGGTCATAAACGAATTATATATAATTTCTATATTTATTAATTTGACACTAAAACTGCTAATCATTTTGGAAAACCGATAAAGAGCAGAATTTATATTTAACGAAAAATATTAAGAATATAACCTATGCAATAACTTAAACCGTAACGAAGATATACGTTTACCAATTAACGACTTGATTCAGTCCCGAACCGTCGAGGAAACGAAACATATGTTTATAACATATTATTTTAATATTTAATAATTTATACAGCAGAAGTGAACACCATAACTATTGTATAAAAAATTACAAACGTCGTGATGATCTAATTTTATATAAACTTGAAAAGACGTGTGTCAAATACAAGAGATAAGGACTTTTTAATAATTGAATGAGTGTCGAAATAACTTGATTAATTATTTTACTCTCACCTTTTTATTAAATACTTGCAAAGTAATTATACAGATCACATTTAAACCTTGAGTTGTCATCTATATTAAATAATTCCCGCGATAATCGAGTATATACAAATGTTTATTTTTCAATTGTAATATATATAGGAATATATATTACACACTTGTAATATTCCAAAAAATTTATTTATTTAACCAACCACCAAAAACCATTTCACGATTAAACTAAAATCCTTTTATCAACGTTTCGCGTAGACATAACAATTTCACCGGGAAACCCAAACACATTACCTAGCTAGTGGACTTAAGCCGTTTAAAGTTAAGCTGCACTTCTCCGATCAAGCAGCTTCGTCTTGTTCTGTACGTATTGTGCATATTAAGATGCCTATCTGTCATCATTCATCATCATCAAAGTGAATTAGATGCCTACCTATCAAAATCGTTTCTTCAAACATAAAGGATGATATTTCATAGCCCCAACGTTTTATACTTTTTTTACATACTTTTTGGGGAGATGAACATGCCATGTTCTTCCAAAATTTTCAATTACGTGTTTTGATTTAAACTCGATTACGTGCCATTTTCACATCCGATTGCATACATTGTTTACAAACGCATTTACATGGTTGATTAACCTGTTTGGTCTTACATACTCATTTACATATCTCGCGAGGAGATACAATACTTTGGGTTTTACTTATTAAACGTAACGCATTTAATACTTTTTAAGATTATGGAATAGCTTAGGTATGCATGAACTGTAAACATGGGGGTGAGCGCGAAAGATTATAAAGATAGATCTATTTGGGATGACAATCCCCGTCGGTGACAACTAACACGGGAACGAACGTTATACCATGTGTCGGATAACTATTGGAATTGGCGCCCTGCGTGGCCAAAAAACCATTACCCGCGATCCCGGGTTTTTCTTGGAGGGAACACACAGATGGAAACATATTATTTTTCATTACATGGCCCTGGCGTGTTCTTGGAGAGGAACACCCAATGAAGGTACATATTGTTTTTCAATTAACGCCCGGTGTTCTTAGGAGGGGAACACCTACGAGTGGTTACACATTTACATCCTTGACTAAAGGTCATACATACAAATCTAACCGTCTCAGTCATAACTAAATTAATGGTAAAACAATAGGTTTTATAACACATTTGAATAAATGGGCAATTACATATTTTTGGATATTTGTGATCCAACTTTGAGACGTACAAATTTGGAACTAAATAGGGATAGAAATGGTCTTTGTCATATAATACAGCTAATTGATTTCCTAAAAAATCATACTTACATTTTGGAAGGACATTTTAAGATTTAAATTGTCGCACATTTAATTTTATGATACTGAGGGAGAACAGTAAGTCATAAACTTTTTTTATATGACACAGTAATGATACAGTGGGCATTATTGAACTACGTTTGTATTTTCAAGAAACCTATGAACTCACCAACTTATGTTGACCTTTTTTAAGCATGTTTTTCTCAATGAAATTATATCAGTCACTGATGATTATAGCAGGTTTACTTGGGTTTTCTTTTTAGCAACTAAGGATGAAACCAGTCAGATTCTTAAGAACTTTATCAAAGAAATAGAAAACCTAGTGGATAAGAAAGTGAAAATAATCAGGTGTGACAATGGAACAGAGTTTAATAATAAAGGTATGGATGGTTTTTGCAGAGAGAAAGGTATTAAGAGAGAATATAGTGTAGCTAAGACTCCTCAGCAGAATGGTGTAGCTGAAAGGAGAAATAGGACACTAATTGAGGCTGCTAGAACCATGTTAGTGTATCTAAGTTACCACTACCACATTTTTGGGCTGAAGCAAGTGTACTGCTTGCTATGTACCAGAATAGGGGTCCCTTAGTAGTCAAGCCTACTTAACAAGAATCTCCTTATGAACTTTTTAGAGGTTTTAAACCAGCCTTAAACTTTATGAGACCATTTGGATGTCATGTTACCATTCTTAATACTTTAGACAATTTAGGCAACTTTGATGGCAAAAGTGATGAAGGTTTCTTTGTTGGATATTCTTTAAGTAGTAAAGCTTTTAGGGTATACAACACTAGAACCAGGAGGGTAAAAGAAAACTTGCATATTGGGTTTTTAGAGAATAAGCCTATGATAGAAGGGAATGGTCCAAAGTGGCTATTTGATATTAATTCTCTAACCCAATCTATGAATTATATACCAGTAGTTGCAGGTATAATCACTAATGAATCTGCAGGTACACAAGGAGAACTTAATGCAGGTACATCTACACAGAAAGAAGAAATCATTCAAGATTGCATTATGATGCCAATTTGGAAAGATGCTTCATACTTTGATTCACCTTCCAAGGATGTTGGTAATGGTGAACCAAAATCTGCTGCTGATGATCAAAAGCAGGTTGAAGATGGTCCTGATAATGAGAAGATTGAAAAAGATAAGTCTGAAGATGATAGCAGTCCTAAGGAAGTTAATACTGCTGGACAACATGTTAATACTGCCAGTCCTGAAGTTAATACTGGTAGTTTTAAACTTAATACTGTTGATCCATCAGTTAATACTGCTAGTTCAAATGATCAAGATAGCCCTAAAGATATGTTCAAATTGGAAGCTAGTCATACACTTAAGACCACTCATGTTGAGTTCTTCAGTGATGAAGATGAACCAGAAGTTGATTTGGGGAACATCACAAATTCCTATACAGTTCCAACCACTCCAAATACAAGAATCCATAAAGATCACCTAATTACAAATGTGATTAAAGATGTGAAGTCCTCTATTCAGACAAGAAGAATGACAAAATCTACTTATGAACAAGGATTTCTCAGTGCTATATATGAACAAAAAACACATGATACCCTGAATACTTGTTTATATGCTTGTTTCTTATCACAAATTAAACCCACAAGCATTGCTAAAGCTCTATCTGATTCATCTTGGGTGGAAGCAATGCAGGAAGAACTTTTGCAATTCAAACTCTAACAGGTTTAGATACTTGTGGATTTGCCTATTGGGAAGAGGGCCATTGGAACAAAATGGGTCTTCAGAAACAAGAAAGATAAAAGAGGGATTGTGATTAGGAATAAAGCAAGGTTGGTTGCACAGGGTCATAGACAAGAAGAAGGTATAGACTATAAAGAAGTTTTTGCTCCTGTGGCAAGAATTAAGGCAATAAGATTGTTTTTAGCCTATGCTTCTTTTATGGGTTTTCTGGTATATCAAATGGATGTGAAGAGTGCATTCTTATATGGAACTATTAAGGAAGCCGGTTTATGTTACTCAACAACCAATGTTTTTAGATACCTGACAATCTAATCAAAGTTTTGCATGGTGGTCAAGGCATTTATTAGGTCGCAGAAGCACCAAGAGCATGGTATGAAACCTTGGCTAACTATCTGTTGGGCAATGGGTTTAAAAGAGGGAAGATAGATCAGACATTGTTTATCAAGAAGCAAAAAGGAGATATATTTTTGCTTGTACAGGTCTATGTTGATGACATTATCTTTGGCTCTACAAACAAGGAAGTGTGTACTGGATTTGAGAAGCTTATGAAGATAAGATTCAAATGAGTTATATGGGAGAACTTACTTTCTTTCTAGGATTACAAGTACACCAGAAGGAAGATAGAATAATTATCAGCCAGGATAAATTATGTAGATGAGATTTGATAGTGAAATTCAAACTACACTGATGTGAAGTCTGCTTCTACTCCAGTTGATTTAGAAAAGCCTTTAGTTAAAGATGGAGATGCTAATGATGTTGATGTACATCTCTATAGATCTATGAATTGGTCCTTGATGTATCTTATAGCATCTAGACCATATATCATGTTTGCAGTATGTGCATGTGCCAGATTCCAAGTTACTCCAAAGACATCACATCTCTTAGCTGTAAAGAGAATTTTTAGATATTTGAAAGGCAAACCAACTTTAGGCTTCTTTAGTTTTTTTAGAGTTTCTCTATCTTGAACTAGTTGCTTATAATGATAGTAGTGACTATGCTGGAGCCTCTCAAGATAGGGAAGTTCAAAATCTGAGGTTGTTAGTTTTTAGGAAACAGGTTGATATCTTGGCAGTGAAGAAGCAAACTGTGGTTGCCACCTCTACAACTGAAGCTGAATATGTGGCTGCTGCTAGTTGCTGTGGACAAGTACTCTGGATTCAAAACCAATTGCTGGATTATAGGTATAATTTCATGAATACTATGATTTACATTAATAATAACACTACTATCTGCATTATTGAAAATCCTATTCAACATTCTAAAACAAAACATATAGAGATTAAACGTCATTTTATAAGAGATTGCAATGCTAAAAAGGTAATTCAAATGGTCAAAATTGATACTGAACATAATGTTGCAGATCTTCTTGCAAAAGGTTTTGATGCTGGAAGGTTTCAGTACTTGGTCTCAAGTATTGGAATGCTTAATTCTTAATGTTTAAATCTCTTTATGTCATTGTAAAGTTTTTGTAAAGGATTAGTACTGTTAGTTGTATCCATAGTACTGCTAAGTATAACTAGTACTGTCAATTATACTTAATACTAACTGCTAGTCAAAATTAATACTGCTAAACAAGAAAATTATTTGGATTGTGTTTTTCTTGGTTTTGGACTAACACTTGCAAGATAAGCAAGCAGTATGATTAAATTTGATGATACCAATTATGAAGATTTCTATAAGAGATATTGCTGATTGCTGACCTCTGAAGTATTGTTTGAGGGGAGGTTTAACAGTTCTTAACTTTTATTTATGGGTTATGCATAAATATGGATCCTCATGAATTCTTACATGTCTATCTAGTCGTTTCTAGTGTGCTTGTGATAAATAGAGGCATGTTGTTGTATAATTATTGAAGACAGAGTTAAAACTGTTAAGGAATATATTAATACGGCCAAGTATAATTAGTACTACTAGTTATACTTAAGACTGCTAGTTAAAACTGTTAGTCATGATTAAAACTGTCAGTCAAATCAAAAAGAGGTCGGGACACTAAGGTACCTTAGTCTGGTGGTCCCCCTAAAAAAGGTTGGTGATGAGGTTGTCCATAAGGAGTTGGGTGACAGAATGGAAAGGGCTGCCACTACTGCTTCTAGCTTAGAAGCGGAGCAAGAAAGTGGTAACATCAATAAGACCCAATCCATGGCAACACTTAATGGATCAAGTCCTTAGGAATTGGTTCAGGTAGTGGTCCCAGGTGCCAAGATACCATATTGGGGGATGTAGATGCTCAAACTAGGTTTGAGACTACATCTAAATAGTCCAATAATCCACCTCTCTCAAGAGGTTACACACTTGAAAGTGGGGAGGACAGTATGAAACTATTGGAATTGATGGCAAATTGTACAAAACTATGTGAAATGGCGAGGAAAAGAAAAGAGAGAAATTGTGAGCTAAAAAATAGAAAGAGAGATGTGTGCATAAAAACAGAAAGAGTGATTTGGTGAGCCAAAAGAAATGAGAGATTCAGTGAGTTTAAAAAATAGAAAGAGAGCTTGTGAGAAGAATTCATTGATGATGGAAGTCCTTTTTGGAAAGAAATTGAAGTTAATGTTGGTAACTCAAACTTAATGCTGTTAATACTGGTAATATAACTTAATGCTGCTAAGCATAAAGTTTCTACTGCTGGTATACATTAATGTTGTTAAGCTTATGTTGATGCTGTTGAGTTACTGCTGCCTAGTTACTTACTACTGTTAGGCATCATTTAGTGCTGCCAGTTCAAGTTAATGCTGCTGAGGGTGATTTTATAAATACTTCGATTCAGGGTTTCATTCGATTCTTTATTCAATTTCAATCATTCAAACACTCTCTAAACGTAAACCCTAACTCAATTTCATTGTTAATCATCAAAACCCATCACAATGTCGACCCTACAATTTGCTGAAACCCACAACATGATCGCGTTCTTGGAAAAACCTGCTGAAAGTAATGGATTTCAGGAAATTATTGATTTTCTGAATGCTAATCAAATCCGTTATGCTTTAATTGTCAATCCTACTATATACATATCTTGCATTGAACAGTTCTGGGCAACAGCAAAGGCAAAAACGGTTAATGGTGAACGTCAGTTACAAGCCCTAGTTGATAAAAAGAAGGTGATCATCACGGAGACAAGCATTAGAAGTGATCTTCACTTAGAAGATGCAGGTGGTACTGATTGTTTGCCAACTGCTACTATCTTTGAAGAGCTGGCAAGGATGGGGTATGAAAAACCTTCTCAAAGGCTTACATTTTATAAAGCTTTCTTTTCTCCACAATGGAAGTTCTTAATTCATACCATTACGCAATGCCTAAGTGCCAAGACCACTGCATGGAACGAATTCAGTAGCACTATGGCCTCTGCAATCATATGCTTGGCCACAAACCAAAAATTTAATTTGTCCAAGTATATTTTTGATGCTATGGTAAAGCACTTAGAGGGAGGGGTCAAATTTCTGATGTATCCACGATTTGTACAAGTGTTTATCAATCAACAGCTTGGGGATATGTCACATCACAAAAAGATTTATGTTACCCCCTCACACACAAAGAAAATCTTTGCCAATATGAAGAGAGAAGGAAAGGACTTTTCTGGGAGAGTAACACCTCTGTTTGCAACAATGATGGTTCAAGCTAATCAAGAAGAGGGTGTAGATTCAGGCATTCCTACTGATTCTCAACAGACACCCATTACTACTCAACCATCATCCTCTAGACCTCAGAAGAAACAGTCTAGGAGGAAACAGAGGAAGGAAACTGAAGTTCCTCAAGATGAGACACACCATGATGATAGTGTTCCTATACCTTCCAATGATCCACTTCTCAGTGGTGAGGATAGAATGCAACTAACAGAATTGATGATTTTGTGTACCAACTTACAAAAACAGGTTCTTGATTTGGAGAAGGCAAAGGATGCTCAAGCAAAGGAGATTGCTGGTTTAAAGAAGAGGGTCCAAAAGTTGGAAAGGAAAAAGAAATCAAGAACTACAGGGTTAAAAAGATTAAGGAAAGTTGGTGAATCTAGAAGGGTTGAATCCTCTGAGGATAAAGATAGTTTGGGTGCTCAGGAAGATGCATCCAAACAGGGGAGGAGTTTTGAAGACATTAACAAGGATGCTAAAGAGATGATCATAAAGAGTTCGAATGGCTAATATGGTTTATTTATATGGTATATATAAATATGAATCGATCTATCTAGTCTAGTTATATATAGTATGATAAAACTTTGAATCTAATAATGGAGGAAGCGTATGTGGTTTAATTCATTTAAAAATATCTTAGGTGATTTAAATAGAGTTATCTTGCCAGAGTGAGATATTAATTATTAAATATTATAAGATTTAAACCCAATATATATAATATATGGTCCGGTGATGATGGCTTGGTGGAGCTCCGTCGTAATCCGTCATTGCCACCACCATTTCACACATAATTTATGTGACCTACACGTAATCACACATTGGTCTCTTTTCAAAGGATATGTGGGTACGTGTATCTTTATTTTATATAAAAAAAGTTGATACCGAATTTATTACTCCATTATAATTTGAAAACATGTTTAAACATATAACATGGGCAAACTTGTTGAAAAACATTGTTTACTATATCTTCTTTAAGTACTTGTCTTGATGAATTATTTTCATCAACCATATATTTGTATTGTTAATAAAGATATAGAATGATATTTACAGTTTCCGATTCAGAAATTTGAATAGAGTGTAGCACGATATAACTGCCTCGGCTCAATTTTTAGATCATTTTTTTCTTTAGCATTACCGAGATTATGCAAGTTTTGATCAAAGTTATTGTGCTTCGTGAGCAAAAATCGGATGTAGCCTGTGATACACCCTCCCATCATACTAGGTCCCCCCTAGATGTTTGTAATAAATGATACTTTCGACACCACATGCGGCTAGGTTGCATGTGAGCCTCGATCATGTTGTATGGCAAACAGAGGTCGGGTCTGGCAAACAGAGGTCGGGTCTGGCGGCAATGTTGTAAGTAGTTGCTAAGATATTACAGAAAAGGGTGGGAATTTCCCCCCGATCCCCTAGCAAAAATTTTGCAATCTAAACTCATATTGCTAGTTTCTTAATATGCCCTTCTAGCAAAAGTTTGCCTCATTGACTTTCATAATGTTAATAAAAAATAGGTGTCGGGTACAGACCTGGGCTCAAATCCTGTATTGGATTGGGCTATCGAATGATTTGAGCGTTAGGTTTTGTATTAGAGCAAGAGAAGTGACGATTCCCTGCACAATCAAACGAAAACAGTTAGCCTTACCGTGGGGGCGGACCCCACGGTTAGACTCCGGCGTAAAAGTAAGTAAACATGTAGAGAGAGAAAGTATGAAAGTATAGAGTGAGAAAATCGTACTGTTCATTGTGTATTAGGTCCCTATTTATAGGGGTCTAGTATTAGGGTTTCCTAGTATTTCGTAGTGGCCAGAGTGGGTCCCTTGTCGGGCAAGGTCCCGTAATAACCGTGTATACGGACGCGTGTATTTTTCGTGGACGGAAGTATCCTATAGTTAGGTCTGCGTCCGTTTTGCTGTGTCCGGGCCGTGATCAATGCAGGATTGGGTTTGCTTTCGGCCCATGACTGCTAAGTTGGGCCCAGGAGCCCAAGTGATAGTGTGGTCCAAGCCCGGAGGCTTGGTATACCTATTATACGTTATCAAGTCCCCCCAGTCTAGTATGATATTGCTTGCGGATCATGTCCTGCGTGCGGTAATCAATGCTAGACTTCCGGATCCTTTGTTGTTGCTGGTTTGCTTCTGGAGTTATCTATTTCATGTCGTGATGCTTCCTTATCAAGTTGGTGACGTTCCGCTGCTGTCCTTTTATCCTCTGGCTGATGTGACGGTTTTGACAGCTTTTTAACTATTTCCCAGATGTGTTGCTGTCGTTGATTATGTAAGTGGTATA
>BQNB010155077.1:2109-12877 GCA_026074375.1 Tanacetum coccineum
TTTCGAATCATTTATAGCCGTTTGATGAGAGATATGAGGTGTTCGAACCAATCAATGGTTGACACGTGGGCGAAATGATGAGGAGGAGGTTTTAGGACAAGTTCAATTGATATAGAGGAGCGGGGGTAGGGAAATTTGGTGATTGGGTTTGTTGACGAAATTGGCGGGAAATTCTGTTAGAGTTTGTTAGGGGAAGTTTTCACCGCGTGTGTTGTTTTAAATCTTTGAGGTATTTGCAACAATGGTCCTTGTGTTTTCCCCCGTCCAAAATGTATTACAAAACAAGTTTGGAATTGACAAATTCGGCCCTTGTGGTTTTTATTTCCCTTTTCTCTTTACAAACAAACTTTCCACTTTAGGCAAATTTAGTCCTTGAACTTCAAAACTCCAAATGAGCCTTTGAAACTTTGCACACTTGTCACTATTAGTCCTTGGCTTTATTATTTTAGCCTTTGACTTCCTTTCTTGCTGTATCGGGCTGATCCGGCTTTTGATTGGCTTCATTCTTCACTTCTTGTCTTGTCTTTTCCGTTTCCTTGTCGGTTTTTGACTGTTTTTGCTTCTTTTTGTCCTTTTTATCCTTTCCTGCACAATAGACACAAAAGCACACATTTTTCTATTCTTTTGGCATTTTCTTGCTTTTATTTGGCAAAATCCCGGGTATTTAATATATACAATTAAGCATTTGTCAATACTCCTCTACAAATGATAAGTCGGTAAACCGAATTGACATCATTGATGCAGTTTGTGAGGAGTATGCTCCGGAATTGCTAGGATTTTCTAATAACGATTCTTCGGGTGGCAATCCTACCCCGACGTCTGAGCCTCTTACTTCCGAATTCATTTTAGAAGAGATTGAAACTTATCTCAAGGATGATTCGATTTCACCAGAAATTGATCATGCCGATTGCGACCCGGAGGGAGATATTTGCTTAATTGAAAAATTGTTAAATAATGACCCGTTTCGACTTCCTCCGATGAACCTTAAACAAAGTGAAGTTACCGAGGCAAAATCTTCAATTGAAGAGCCTCCGAAATTAGAGTTAAAAGATTTACCATTCTCACATATTGAATATTGCTATACTTAGAAGAAAAATGACAAGTTACGCAGTGAATAATGCAAAAGGTTTTAAAAGAATGATGGAAAAATAAGAAGCTCCTCTTAAAAGGGCTTAAATCTCATAAATGGACCATTGCTTGGAAAATCATCGACATCAGTGGTAGTCGACCTACTTTTATGTGTACACAACAAAACTGAATGGAGGATGATTACAAACCCACATGTTCAAAGTCAAAGAGAACGGGTTAACTCTCAACAATTTCACGATGTAATAAAAAAGGAGGTCATGAAAACTTCTTGATGCTTTATGATATACCCGATCTCCGATCCTGCTCCAAGTGGTTTGTCCATTGCATTTTTTTTCCAAAAGAAAGAGAAAAACCGTTGTTGCTGACTTGAAGAGAATGAATAATTCTGACAACGTTTTAGTTACCATCACGTGTGGCAGAGTTTAGTATGCGGACTATAGGAATTTAAATGAAGCGACTCAACAAGTATCATTTTCTAATTGCCATTTAATGATCAAAATGTTGAGAGAGATTAACCGAGAAAAGATTTTATTGTTTTCTAGAAGGATTTTTCAGGGAATTTCAAATACCAATAGATCCCCAAGACCCAGGAGAAAATACTTTCACATGCCTGTATGGAACTTTCGCGTACCGTCGCATGCCATTTGGCTTGTGTAATGCTGCCTGGTACTTATTCCAAGTGGAGTAATGATGGCCATATCCATGTATATGAAATCGAAAAGACGAATGGAAGTTGTTTATGGAAGATTTATTGGGTTTTTTTAGGGATATTTTATGTGATTTGTGCCTTCTCTGAATTAAGAAAAGATGCTAAAAAGATGGTGAAGACCGAATATAAGTTCTTAATTGGGAGAATGCCACTTTATGTGTAAAAGAGGAATTGATGTTAGAGGCATAAAATTTCAAAGTCGGGAATTGAGGGTCTAACATGCAAAAGTCAATGTTATCGCTAAAGGACTACCTCAAACCTGACTACCGTAAAATTTGTTAGGAAGTTTCACTAGGTCCTCAGGTATTTACGTGAACTTTTATCTAAGACTTTTCCAAAATAGCTAGACCAATGACTCACCTTCTTGAGAAGGAAACACCGTTTGTATTTTCTAAGGATTGTATTGATGCTTTCCAGACTCTTAAAAAGAAGCCTTACCGAAGCCTCCGATCTTCGTTTGTCCCATAATGGAACCTACCTTTCGAACTCAGTGATATGCAATGGATTTCGCAATTGGTGTGGTTTTTAGGAACAACGTAAGATGAAGCACTTTCATTCAGTCTCTATACATTATCTAGAAGACAATAAAAAGTCTCAATTCATTTAAACACACCACGGAAAAGGAATGTCTGCCGTTTGTATGCTTTTGAAAAGTTTTGTTCCAAAACATGTCATATCTAAAGCAAAGTGTGAAAACGGATCACTCGTTTTTAAAGTACCTTATGAACAAACAAGACGCCAAGCCGAGGTTGCTCCGGTGGGTTCTTCTCCTACAAGAATTTGATATCACCATCCGTGATAAAAAAGGAAGTGAGAACCTCGAGGCAGATCATTTATCTAGACTTGAGAATCCTCATAAGGATGTGTTAGAAAACAAAGACATAAATGAACATTTTCCTTTAGAAACTCTTGGTGTAATATCTAGTAGAATTACCCCATGGTTTGCGGACTATGCAAATTACCATGCGAGGAATTTTATCATCAAAGGAATGACGACTCAACAAAAGAAGAAGTTTTTCAAGGACGTTAAACATTATTTCTGGGACGATCCCTATCTTTTTCATATTTGTGCGGATCAAATCATTTGACGTTGTATGCATGGGCAAGAAGCTAATGATATCCTCAAAGCTTGTCATGAAGGAGCCACCGGGGGCCATCATAGTGCTAATCTCACCGCTCAAAAAGTATTTGATGCCGGATTCTTTTGGCCGACCATATATCAAGATGCCCATACAATGATTAAATCTTGTGATACGTGTCAAAGACAAGGCAAAATTTCACAACGAGATGAGATGCCTCAAAACGCTATCCAAGTTTGTGAAATCTTCGATGTATGGGGTATCGATTTTATGGGACCATTTTCATCTTCACATGGGAATAAATACATCCTCGTTGCCATTGATTATCTTTCAAAGTGGGTGGAAGCAAAGGCGCTCCCCACAAATGATGCTAGAGTTGTAGTAAAGTTTTTGAAGTCTCTTTTTGCCCGATTCGGAATACCTAAAGCTATTATAAGTGATCATAGGACCCATTTTTGTAATGATCAATTTGCTAAAGTAATGTCTAAGTATGGGGTCACTCATCGTTTAGCTACCACTTATCACCCCTCAAATTGAGGTCGTCAATGTGGAGGTGTCCAATCAAGGGCTTAAAACGTATTCAAGAAAGAGAAGGTTATAGAAAACCTCCGTGCCTCTTGGGTTCGACAGAAAACTAGAAACGCCTTATTATGGGCATTTTGCGTACGCTTTTTAAGATACCGATTGGTTGTACGCCCAACCAAGTTAGTGTCCGGAAAGTCCCTTTCCTTTCCATTTACCTATCGATTAAGCATAAGTGCATGATTGGGCTTTGAAACATGCTAGATTTTCCGATCTTAAAACCGCAGGTGAACACCTGGAAAGCTTCAACCTAATGGGAGATTTAATGAGCTTCCGTGAATCAATATTACGGAATAACTTTGAAATAGAGAGAGGACGAAATGAAGCCATCCGACTTTAAGAATGAAAAACCATCTCATTTTCACATCCAATGTTGGGAGATACCAGTTTACTCTTCCAACACTCGTCTAAAATATTCTCAGAAAAACTTAAAACGTCGGTTGGTCAGACTGACGTTTCGACCATCACCCAAAGTATTTTACCATAATACGGAACCATCTAGTTATCTCAACCCGATGGTCCAAACTTTAAGGTGAATGGTCATCGTGTAAAGCATTATTTTGGAGGGGACTTACCACCCAAGGTAGTCCAGGATCTCCATACTTTCTGTTAGCCTTAATTATATTAAGTCAAACAAGAATGTTATCGGTCTAAGAAAGTCAAACTAGGTCTTGTATTGTAATAGGCACTGTTCGGAGTTCAAACGGCTTTGGATTGTAATCTAATATTGTCCGTGTTTCGGGCTCAAAGCCCAAGTTAAACCAAGCCCGGCCCGTTTAGAAGCCCATACGCCTCACTTAAGGCAAAAGGGTATAAATATCCCTTCACCACACTTGGTGAAGGGTGTTGGTTACATTTTCACTTCACTTGTAACTTTCCAATTCTCTCTAATCTAGTTTTTCTCTCTCTAAGATTTCTTATTATTTCTAGCATTTTGGTAAAGAATATTGTTGTGTAATGGATTAAACTAGTGGGATAACATGTGGTATCACTCGCCAAGGGGTGTTTAGTGTTTGTTTTGTGAAAAAATTCGTGGGTTTATGTTGGTTTTTTCTTTGGTTCGAAATAAAGAAAAAAAAGCAAGAAAAAATCAACTTTGATCTTTGTTTCGTGGTTAAAAGTGTTAAAGACTTGTACTTTTGGGCTTAGATCACTTCCTTGCATCATTACTAAGTGGTTTTAACATCATTTCGTAGCTTACAAGAAAGTTTGAAGATTTTTTCTTGGCTGCGTTTTGACTATCTGAAGAAGTGTTCGTCGTTGCGTTTTGACTACATTCATTGCGTTTTGACTAAAGTCATTGCGTTTTGATCGGAGTCATTGCGTTTTGATTCTTAAAGTCGTTGCGTTTTGTATGTTGCGTTTTGTCTCCACAGGTTGCGTTTTGAAGACCATCACTGCGTTTTGACTAAGAGAAACTCTGCCCAATTAATTTATTGATTGCGTTTTGACCAAGACTCGTTGCGTTTTGACCAACATTCGTTGCGTTTTGACCAAGACTCGTTGCGTTTTGACCAATTGCGTTTTGACCAAGACTCGTTGCGTTTTGACCAACCTTCGTTGCGTTTTGACCAAGACTCGTGCTTTGAGACCAATTGCTTTTGACCAAGTTTCATTGCGTATTTGATCAAGAAAAGTATTGCTCTTGACTAAGTAATGACTCTGCGTTTTGAATCAAAGATAGTGCGTTTTGGGACAAATAGCACTGCTTTATGTCTAGAAATCTTGTGGTAAGGAAAAGGTTTTCATAAAACAACTTGCCATAACTTTTGATCGTAAAAGTCCGTTTCACAAGGCCCGTGACCTCTCAAATCGAAGAGAAAACGAGACGACTACGCTGTAGCCAAGGATTTTCGAGGCCCGAAACCCTCGTTACTATGAGTTTTGACATTTCATTTTTTTGGAATTGTGTTGGACTTTATTTTTACGACTAAAAAAGGATAATTACTCAACACAACAAGACACAACCCAACAAACCAACAAATCAACGTTAATCAATACCTTGAAAATGTTAATTAATTATTCATTTCACGGTTTTCTTCTTGGATTTTTGAAAATCCGCGAAAGATACGAATTCTTTTTCTTCACGGTTTTAATCAAAGATTTGAAAATCCCGTGAACGTTAATTCATTTAAAAACCGACAACAATCACTTCATAACACTTAAGATCCGCTATCCATTTACAACAACCATCATCCAACATGTCAAATTCAAATACTAATTTGGAACTCCAATCATCAAATGCTCTTCATGCTATCATGGAATCGGTACAAAATCGTCCACCAATAGTTGGCACAGGGTAATTACTATCAGTGAAATTCCAGAATCATACTATACATTGACACCAACCTAACAGGAAACTCATTCCAACTATAGTCCCCCTCCAAAATCCACCAAACACGTTATCAATGGCGAAAAAACCATATTCCATTTGCAGAAGAAGTACTAAAACAACTACAGAGAGGTAAAAGGGAGAACATAAGAATGTATTCACAAGGACATACTAGATCAACGAATGCAGAAGCTAGAACCGTTCAGATCATTCCTCACAGGGATAGATAACCAGATCTACTCCACAGTTGATGCTTGACCGAATGCATGGAAATGTGGAAAGCCATAGAAAGGTGAACACAAGGTGAATCATCAATGTTTCAAGAACTTGAAACCAATTTATATTGGAGTTATGGAAAATTCACATCACGGATGGTAAGTATCACTGCAATCATGATTACTCACGGTTAATACAAGATGATGAACGAGCTTTGTCAGAAAATCAGTGTCACATTACTAATCAGCAAGTGAATGTCCAGTTCTTACTTCCAACTACAACCAGAATGGCCAAAGGTTGTGACCATTGTTAAACAATCAAGAGCTGCAGACGTCTCCTATCACAAGGCTTTGTGACATTCGAAGCAACACCAGAATGAAAGTCAATGAGATAAAGAGTGAGACTTAGCACAGTACGCTAATCCACTTGCACTTGTTCTCAAACAACAACATTTTACCATCATCAAAACCATCCTAACTCAAAACACGCAATCTTCCTCCACCAATCGCAACAATCTACTACCAAACAGAGGAAAAGCCATTGTATTAACTCATATGCTCCTACTTATGAACCAGAACCAGCTACGGTTACTGAAGATGAGGAAATGGTGCAATGAAAAGGAGATTGACAAACACATGGCTTTAATTTTCCCTTCTCGTTCAAGAAAATCTACAAACCTAACAAACAACAACCTTCGAACTTCATCAAAGACACCTAGTCGAGCCTAGTCAAGATTAATTCCTCCAAGAATCAACAGAGGAACTAGGTTAAGGATAATCAGAGGCAGTCAATAGTACGGGGGCTAGGGAAAATTGTAGGTACTCCGGTGCAAAAGTCTGGGATTCAGGGTTACAAACTGCAAGAATGACGGGGCATAGTATCACAAGGGAATTGTACAGAAAACCTACGATAATGATGCAGCTTATCACAAGGAAAAGATGTTATTGGAAACAAGAGGAAGCTGGGGTTTCAGTTAATGCAGAATCAAGCTGATTGGAAGGATAAACTGAATTATGAGTTCGAAAGAACAGGAATTGGAAGCACAATATAGTGTACATGGCACAGATTCATGAAGTTACTCCAGATTCAGATTACAAAATCTGGACCAAGCTTGATGATGAGCCAATGCATAAGGTACAAAACATAATGACAACTATAATGTTGTTTGCCATGGAAAATGAACATCCTGGGCAACCTGAATCTAGTAATGACATATATTTGGCGGAACATGGTGACACCAATATCACTATTGATTCATCGGATATATGTTATGATAGAGCTCCGGATGACCAGGATAAACTGATAATCTTCTTGATCAAAGACCGTGATTTGCTTCTTCTTTAATTCAGGAAACTATAGTGTGGAAGTTATGACGAGAAAAATCCGAAAATAAAATTTTGGAATCATCAAACAAGGAATTAGTTGATAAATTGAAAGGAGAAATGAGGATTTCAAAACTAGAGAATAAAAGTTTAGAATCATCAAATAACCATTCAAAGAACAAACAATGAACTTTCCAAAGACTAATCAGTAGATATGTTTAAAGACCTAAGAAGTTTCCAAGCGGAACTGAAAAGTATAATGACGAATTATGCGTCAAAGTTGGAAATTTGATTGTGCAAAAAAGCATAAAGGGGATTTAATGTCATACAAATCGAATTTGAAAAATCATCTAATGCATATACTCAAAAAATAAATGAATTTTAAATCAAAAAAAAAAAAAACGATTTCGGATAGAAAAGGGAGCTTTTTTGCCATCAGAAACCATCTCTCATATTGTCACAGGCAAAGGACGCTCAGATTAAGCCTTTACAAAACTCGTGAAGACAAGGAACTGATAAAGTCCTTGCTTTAAAAACAAAGTCAAGGATTATGAATGATATTGTAATAAAAAACCAAACCGTCCACTCATTCAAACAATGAATATGCTATTAACTATTCTAATTGTAAACGAGTTTGCAAAACCTGAGTTCCTCAAGAAAACTCAAAGAGCGAATCCTCGTCAGTATGATATAGGATGCTATAATAATAACCTTGCTTTAATGTTAGCCCCTGAATCTGACGAAGAGCGAGGAGGTTGGCCTTGAAAATAGAACGTTCGATCAAGAATAAAGCTAATAAATCAACCGTTTGATTATGACAGTTGAATAATCTTTCTGAATGGTTCGTTTCCACAACGTGAAAAGTTCCGGCTGAACAACATTATTTTCCAAGAAATGTTCAAAGATGGTGTCATACATCTTCTAATCAAGAATTTTTCTAAAGAGTCTTTTTTCGTAACAATCAATCTTTTAAAAAACAATGGATGAATCCATTCCTTGGAACAAAAGTGTAAAAGCTCTAAAAGAACTTTTTAAAGATTAAAAAGAGTGTTGACACGATTTTTGATGGAGGGAACGTTGCAAACAAACAATTGCCAAAAGAACATATTTTGGTAACATCAATCCTTTCAAAACACAATAGAAGGAAATTTTGGCCCCCAAATTAGCAAACTGAATGCGGACTTAGAACAATTTCACTTGTAGTTTGAAAGAGGAAAATGTTTGCTGATTTTGAGATACTTTAATTCTCTGAACATGAAGTAGACCACTCTCAAATACAACTTGGTAACTCAAAAACACAGTTTTTTGAATGAAAACGACCGACTTTCAAGAGAATATTACTAGTGGTGGATCACATTAATGCAATACTTGGTATATACAATTTTTGGGAAAAATTTTTGTTTTTTATTTTTAAGATGAATTCACTGATTTGCAAGTGATTACGGTAGAAACCTCCAGAAAAATGTGAACATCTTTGAAAAAGAGCTTCAAAAAGTAGAACAATGTCCAGCGTTTTTGAAGCACTTCAGAAACATGCGATTAATCTTGAACTTGATTTACAACAGTGTAAAGAAAAGATAAAAAATGACAAATCTTTCAAAGAAAATCAGTCAAACGTATTTCTGAAAGAACGTGAACAGTATTTTGAAATTCAAGACTTGAAAGCTCAATTACAAGACAAAAGAATTGCAATAAGTGAGTTGAAGAAACTCATAGAAAAGATGAAAGGAAAATATGTGGAAACTAAGTTTGAAAAATCATCGGTTATTCGACAACCGAATGCTTTTATAAAAAAGTCAAAGACAATCCATTTTAGGTAAACCAGCTATTTTTTCAGATTCTCTTGCAAAGAAAGATTTCTCAAAGTCAAAGACAGTTACCAAACAAAATGTTGTCTAATGGACTTTTTCAAAACCAACACTGCACATAATTTTAGCCACCGAAAATGTTGCCAATTGTCAAGAACACAAATGTGATTGCACCAGGATTGTATAAAGTGCAAACACAAAGCCTAATCAAACTAGAACACCTCTCTGTTGCATCAAGACATACGAAACTAACAAACGCGTGTCTTTCTATACAGGAGTAATTCCCAATACTAGAGTTAGCAGACCACAACTTAAGAGCAATCATCTGGAAGATAGAGTCATGTCTAACAATAGTCAAGGGAAGAAGCAAGAAGTAGAAGACCACCGTAGGAAGTTTAAGTTTTCAAATAATAAAACGTCTGTAACTGCGTGTAATGACAGTTTGAATGCTAAGACCTCGAATGTTAACTTATTGTCGTGTTACTTGTGGAAAGTGTGTGCTAAATGACAATCATGATTTGTGTGTTCTACATTAAATAAATGCGGTGAATTTTAAGGACTAGACAACCCAATGGCTTGAGCCTGTAGTACTAGACAACCCAAGGAAAAATGGTAAACCAATCTGTTGCAACATCCAGTAAGAAAACCGTTGCAACAGACTCCACTGTCAAGAAATCTAGAACATAAGCTAGGAAGAAAATATTAGCAAGTTATAAGATGCATGTAGTTGGTGGTATCCTAAGTATACACCACACGATACAAATGGAAACCTAAGTCTCAAAAAGGAAATGATGATACTAATGATAAGTCTGATGATCAGGAATTGGAAGCACATTATATGTACATGGCACAGCTTCAAGAGGTTACTCCAGGTCCAGTTGACAATTCTGGACCAATCTTTGATGATGAGCCAATGCATAAGCTCGTCGAGATAATTCTATTCATCATCAACTTTGGGTGCTCAAAGCACATGACCGGAAATCTCAAACTTCTAACTAATTTTGTGGAGAAATTTCTGGGAAAGGTGAAGTTTAGAAATGATCAAATTACACTAATTCTTGGCTATGGAGATCTGGTTCAAGGAACTATTACCATCAAACGGGTTTATTATGTCGAAGGGCTTAATCACAATTTATTCTCCGTTGGTCATTTCTGTGATGCGGATTTGGAAGTTGCTTTTCGGAAGTCTACATTTTATATCCATGATTTGAAGGGAAATGATCTTCTCGCAGGTTCTTATGGCATAGATTTGTATTCCATTACTCTGCAAGACTCAACAACTCCCAATCCAATTTGCTTAATGGCTAAAGCAACATCGTCACAAGCATGGTTATGGCATCGTCGTCTATCTCATTTAAACTTCGACCCCATCAACTTGCTTTCGAAGAATAATATTGTGAATGGCCTTCCAAAGCTAAAATTCATCAAAGACCATATGTGTTCTTCTTGTGAGTTGGGGAAAGCAAAAAGAAGCCATGGCTGATTCTGCATGGATTGAATCAAAGAACATCAAAGAAGCCATGACTGATTCTGCATGGATTGAATCAATGCCGGAAGAACTTCATCAGTTTGATCGATTAGATGTATGGGAATTAGTCGACAGACCACTTTGCAAAAATGTCATTAACTTA
>BQNB010155078.1:0-15439 GCA_026074375.1 Tanacetum coccineum
CCTAATTTCTTCTATTAAAAGTGTATATAAAAACGTAGAATTGAGTTTGTATATATAGAATTCAGGCAGCGTCGGCGTCGCCATTTTCCAGATGTCGTCGTCAAGCTAGGGTTTCTTTGGGTCTTCAAACTTGACGGCTGACCCAGACGCTGTCTCCATTATTCAGACGGCGTCCCACTTGAGTCCAGACGCGGTCGGGGATATTTAGACGACGTCTCCAGAGCCTGGTCTTGAATCTTCATCAATCTTCACACCCGTTAGCTACCTTGTCTGTTTTCTTCCCAAATTGAGCCCAAATCACGTGTATTTCCACCAAATGTCTTCCAAATGCTTAAAATGCAAAAAGAAACGATTAAGCATATATTTAAGATATTTTTGCATGATTATAAGGGTAAAATGACTCCGAAAAAGTGTATAAATTTACACCTCATCACATACCCCTACACTTGGGATTTGCTTGCCCTCAAACAAATATGTAAACTATGTTTATTGAACGAGTATAATGAGTACAATACAATGTATATATATACTACACATTGGGCCTAATCATGAGCACATGCCTTTGGGCCATACAAACACGTCTGCTAACAATTCAAACCTTCCCTTCTGATTTCTCAGACTGTCTCCTTTAAAAGAATTAAAGACTCTCGCCCCAACAAAACACGAGTAAGTAGGGAGTAATATCGCAAAGCACTTTCATTTTTACTGTCCCAGTAACATTTTGAAGATGATATTACATAATGTAACAAGTTTAGGGTCAAAACTTCAAAAGTAACAAAAGCCATACCTGTAAGATTTATGGGATAATTCAAAACGATGACATTTCATCGTTTGAGTCAACATGAGTATACTCGATCTGCAATCGGAAATGAGCATGAAAATTGGGCATAGCTGATGATCATAGAGATACTGAATGTAAACAAAGGCATACACATTGATGGATAATAGTCATCGATCTTACATGCAAAAGGCATAATTATGCAGTTGATTTTATTAATGCTAATTCATAAGAAAGTTAATCATTTCTTATTGTACTGTCTTTTATTTTTGGAAATTATACTAGCGGAATTTGCATAATTATCTAACACGTGACAGTCACGGGCCATCTCAACTCGGAAGAGTCGCTGAACGACACAAGTTATGGTCTGAGTCAAGGTCATTTAGAAGTCATAGTCTGTGTCACTTTGCTTTAAGAGTAATTTAATCAACTTGTGAGGGTTGATTCATGACAGGTAACAGTTAGACAACTCTGACATTTACAAACTAGCTCAGTTTGAATATTTACTAACTAGCTCACTTTAGTAGTTTAGTTTGTGAAAATAGTAGTAGATATTTAGTAAATGAAACAAATAGATACCTCGAATAACAATGCCCGCTGCCTTGTTTCCGGATCAATCAGTTTTGTCACTCGGCTCACAGGGATGCCAATATTACCTGCGTAGCCATTAATGTTATGCAAGTTTAGGTTATAAATGGGATAAAAATATGTTACAAGTCATTCCTACGTATTGCACAACCACCTAGATACTGAACAACCTTTTAGGTTACAAAAGAATATGAATTAAGCATAAGAAGCCTATAAGAAAGACTAAATTGACTCACAAACATGAAAATAAGAAGTACTCAGAATCGGGTTAGGGAAAAAGAATATAATGAAATGAGGAATGCTGGCGAGGGAGGTGAATTCGACAACCAAAGGAAAAAAGTGAGAAAAGATGTTCACATATGTGTATGATTAATTGAGTCTGTTATGTGTCCATTTGATATGTCTATATTTTCCTAAACATGGGTTAGTTTTGAGTTTTTAGAAGTACTGTATTAGACTATTAGTAGTTATCAAGGGGAAGATTAGTCAAGAGTCAAAAAGTTAATATGAAGGGGAACATTAGTCATTTCTTCCTTTCCTCTCTTACTGGAGTATTTTATTACTGGGTTCGTTTCATCCTCAAGTACAATTCTACAATCCTAGTTCCTTAAGTTAATTGCACATAACTAGCTGATTTATATTGAAGTGCTTCAAAGTGGAACATATCATTTGGAGCTACACCAGCAACATCGATTACTCGTAGTATGGTATGAAATCAACATCATCAAATTGGGGTTTATAGCTTAATTCATAAACGATCAGGAGGGATCATTCAAGCACATCGATTCACCTGGATCTGAGATATTACTCAAAACCATATTAGAAGATTTTATAAACTTTTGTTGGAGGAGCTAGGCAGCTAGCTCATTCAAACCCATACCATAAAAGTTTATCTAAATTAGTAGATTTGATTGGTAATTCACATCAAAATTCGTCTCGGTTGACTAAAATTGAATATCCTGGCTTTGGAGGAGATAAAATAATATCTTGGTTGTATATTAATATAGGTATGAGCACTTGAGCATTTTTTAAAGTCAAATGAAGAAACTAAAGTACCTTTAGTGCTGTACACTTAATCGGAGGGACTTTAGCTTGGCATATATAGAGGTTACATAAAAGTTAGGAATGACTTGGTATCAATATGTTGATGGACCTTATAATGACCCAATGGCTAAGTTAGTAGAGCTAAAGAAGCTAGAGCAGGCGCAGAGTTACTATGATGTTCTAAGCTGTTTCATTTGATGCAATCACTAATAGGCTTCACTTAGCACATGCTTATTCTCTAAGACGTACATTTAGGGATGGATCTGACCTCGCCTCTGTTCAACAACTAATGATATACTACTTTTTATTGTTTCTTTTACTCGTAACAGGATGAAAAGTAAGTCATTCAATTCCTACAAATTGTACAGGCGGCACAACCGTTTAATATATCAAGTTAAACCAACAAATGCTTTATATCACACATAGGGGCCATGTAGCCACAATTGCCGTCCAAAAAAAAAATATAACGAAAAAATCAATAACTGCAATACAACATATCAATCAAAATTGTAGATATTAGTAGGATCCTACCATAAATAACATCAAAACATTAGGTAATTTTTCCAGTCGGCATGATCAAGTCTTAATGGAAAGGTATACAATATATATTAAAAAGTAAACCTGTAATCGGTGGAAACGGTATACCGTCCCCAACGTCAATAGCATTCTCTGTGTCCACCACAAATGATCCTGAGCGCAAAAAATACATGACACATGCATGATCATATCAACGAACACTGTCACAAATACAATATCGTGAAAGACGCTGATCGGTTTTTACCAAACTATCTGTACAATAATAACAATCAAACCGAAAAGTATAACTTAATTGTCATCACATCGTCGCTAGACAATAAACGAAATAAAAAATTCTGAACTATCAACTGTACATGATACACGAGTTATACATATAGATGAGAGTGTGTGTTTTTAGTGTGTGAAATTGGCATTTGAGAGTGAGAGTGTGTGTTTTCAGTGTGTGAAATTGGAATTTGAGAGTGAGAGTGTGTGTGTTTCGCAATAGAAGAAGAAGCGGGAATGTTTTAATACGAATTTGCGCTTCTTGTTTTTTTTCTTTTTTCCACCTTAGTATATTATAAGGTTTTGTTTTTTTAAGATGCACTTTTTTGTCTGCAAGCCCCCGTAGGCGCGCATAGATTTTCGTTTGTTTTTTTAAACATAAGTTCACTTCTTCAATATTTTAGACATAAACTTTTACTTCTTCAACACTCACCTCCCGCCACACAAACTCAAACCAGGTTAAACCCTCCCTTTTCAAGAGGTCTGCGTGGTTGTTTGCATCTAGCAGGAATTGAACTTGAGACCTCACACATTTTAAAGTGATAGACATAACTCCCTTTGCCACAGGTTGTCTTAGTCATTCAATAGAGAAAATACAAAACATTTGGCTTTTTATCGTCTTCTTTTTCCTTCTTTTAACCGAATGTCTATCAAAAAGCAGTTCGGTTCAAACCGGTTTTGATTAAAACCCAGTTCGGTTAAAAAACCAGTTTTTTCATATTGAAAATGTTTAATCGGTTCGGTTAGTCAACGGGTTTTTATGTAACCGGTTCGGTTAAAAACCGGTTTTAACCAGTTTACAAACCTCTCGTGTCGACTTCTATTAAACCGGTTACAAACCGCAGGTTCGGTTTAAAAAATCCGGTTTTTAAAAAAACCGGTTTTGATTTTTATTCGGGTTCGGTTCATGAATCGGTTTTTTTACACCTCTACTTTGAACCGTCGACTTTGTTTATATATATATCACTAGCTAAAAGACCAGTGAAATTCATAGGTATTTTTAAGCAACGGTGAAAAAAGTATTAAATGAAATTGCGTATTATGAAATTATAAGTTAGAAAGAACCACACATAGATAAACAAACGTAAAGTATGGTTGTTAATAATCAAAGGTACATTATATGAAGCACAATAGTCAAATAATCCGAAAATTAACATTTTCAATCCTTTATATCTCCTTTATTTATATTAATGCGAAATATGTGTACATGTAAACGTGATCATAAATTGTGTATCACTTCTTTATAGACCACGTTGGTGGTGTTATTAGTGAGATTTTTGTCTTCGTCACAAATAACCATCTTCAATCATATTTTGCTCCAAACATGAGAGACGATTACATATTGTTAGCCTGTGTAAAAACATGTCATGGAAAATACAAACCGACTTGTCCGAGAAAGTTTCTTGACTTTTGTTAATTGACATCACGAAAGAGACGGACACAAGGAACTGCTTCCTTACAATCTTTAATTGCAAACATTTATCTGAATGTGATATTTTCATCCTTGCGATAAGCACTCGTTAACCAAAATGATTTCCAAATATTATAGTGGCATCAATACAACGTTTCATAAACCCATCCACACGAAGTTTTGTTTTAACGCACAAACCGTTAGATCAGTGTTCCGTAACAACGTGATCGGAACACCCACTTTTAATTTAAGTTCGTGGTTGGGCACACCAGAGATTCCAAACCATTAATGAACTCTTTAAAGAACACGCCTTCATTTATACTTGTACCCTTTTCTGACTTGCAAACGATAACGCAATTGAAGTACCTGAATTGTTTGCTTGGAATAACCGAAAACATTTGATCTTAATTTTATAGTGTCGACAACCTCATTTGTAGGGGCAAGTAAGGTTTTTCCTGTGAAATATTGTGGTTGAAGGTTATCCATCATATTCGGGTAATTAGTGTCTATGATTGAGGCTATTTTGTCACTTGAATCCTTAATGAACATTTCATCAGGCGTGTCAATGTTAACGTCGCCATCGTTTTTTTAATCTGTATGACATTCATAAGTATGTATTAGTTAAACATAATATTGGCATTCATAAAAATTGGGTGTTTTAGCTTCTATTTTGGTCTTGTTATGGGTAAGTTTTCTTTTTTTCAAACATACTAATAATGAATGTTTGTCAACATTCTCCGCAAGTACTGTTTATTTTGGTATTGATATGAATATATTTACTCCTCTGGAAATTGTATGATTATCTATTTAGTTAATAGTGTAACATATATATTGTTTATCTGAATGGTTCATTTTAAGTTAGCTACTTCACCACCTTATACCAAAATATAGTTTGAAAATAGTCTTATATTTAGTGTGTTTGAAAAAATATATTCTGCACTTAAAGTGTGGGTTTCCACAAAATTATTGTATTCTTAACTGATTGATTTTATGAAAACTTATCAAGTATGCTGGAGATAGGAAGGAAACGAGCAACTTTAATTTAAAGTTATGGATTCATTGACTTCTTTATTTGTATGATCCTTTTTTTATTAATTATTTATTCAAACATCTTACAAAATTTGTAATAAAAAATCATATAAACATTATAAAAACAATATTTAAAAGCTGTAAAAACATCATACAAAATTTGAATTTTTTTATTCAAAGCTCTATAATTCTATTGCCAAACAACCATGTTGTCCAACCAACCTTCTTTATGATGTCCAAATAGCCTAATTTCGGTTTTCTTAACAATTAACAAATAAATGTTGTAAAATACAACATTTGAAAGCTATAAACATAGAATTTTAAATGTTAAATGTATAACATGCTCTAATAGTAAGTGACTTCTATAAGAGCTACGGGTGCCAAGTTCTAATACTTTAATCTCCCCTTAAGCTCCGGCACCCTCATCCACTAACCCACGAAATCAAACCAACAAGCAGACCCGCAAACCCTAAAACCCGTAAATCAACGAACAAAGCAGAAAAAACCCTAACGAATTAGGGTTTTAAACAATCATTAATGCACCAGTTAACCGCCCAAACACACGATCCAACATATTAAAGAATTAATGCACAAATGCAATTTAATGCCATGCGAAACCCTAAAAACTAAAAAAGTCGAAACCCTAAAATAATACAATTGATCCTGAACCAAATTCCAAAACCCTACGTGATATGAATAATATCAAGGATCACAAGTAATCAAAAACAGAATTAAATATCACACAAAGGCAGTTAGAATTGAGGAGGGACACATCAATCTTGAATTAAGGGATATAGGGCGTTGCTTTTTTCTCCGGAGCAAAAACAAGGGGTTTTTTTCTACACGTTCTATGTTTGGCAAGAAGTTTTTAAGATTTTGGCAAGAAGTTTTTAAGATTAGGGCGGTTAGCATTTAACTTTCAAAAATAATAGCTCATTTGGCAAGAAGCGTTTAGTATTTTTCTTTTTTCTAAAAACATTACTTAAAGGAGTGTTTAGCGTTACATTTAACTTTTACACTTTATAGTTACTAATATAACTACATTACCCAACACACTTATAAAATAAACAACTACGGCTCACAACTAATGTTTTGTGAAAGGAAAATTTATATATGGGTTTGTCTAATGATAACGCTCAAATTATACATATTTTTATATGCGTTATCTATGCTTTTATGCATACTTATTGGTTAAATATATGAACTATCAGTATAGAATAGAATATATATGTCATTGTAGGTTCATGTGGTGTATCGTGGAAGAAAACAAAAGAAAACACAAAGATTTTAAGCTTAAACGAAGAAATAACTCAAGCCGAAGGCTTTCCGACATCTGTTCACTGTTTTGGTCATAACTCGGTCATACGAACTCCGTTTGGCGCGATTCTAGCGGACACGCGAAGAGAATTCAATTATCTACAATCTTGGAAAAGGCTAAGTGCTGCAAATTTCCAAAACTGCGGTTTTACACTAAAGAGAGGCCACTTTATGTAGATGCAATTAATTTGCGAATTTGGTCCAAAATCCATCCACATACATTCTCAACTTGGTCCCCAAGTAAAATCTAGCCTATAAATACAGCCTTTGGGAGCTTGAGACAAAATCAACACATCATATATAATATGTATACAATTCACAAAAAGAAGATCCAAGAAACTGTCAAAGTACGCCGCACTTATCACAAGTGCGCCACACTTTTCACCATCAAGATGTACGTCGCGCATTTTATTATATACGCCACAATTCCTATCAAGTTTAAGACAATTAAATGGAATTAAATGCTAATCGCTTTAACACCCTAAGTGCGCCGTATAATTTATTATGTGCGCCACACTTTTAGCCCAAAATCAGCATATAAATAGTGGACGAATTTCACCCCATTTCCATCATCTCTCACACACAATTCTCCCCTCATCCACCACCATCTAATCACGAATTTCAAGAGTAGTGATAGTACTTAAGAGTTCGGGACTTGGTTTTAGAATAGTTTTCGATTGGGAAAACTAATTGCCAAATCATTGAACTTGTAATCATTTGGTATAATTTCTATAACTCTTTTAATATAAAGTTTTCTGGAATTTATATGATTGTGATGATCTTCATCTCTTTGATTATGGAGTAGTCGTTTTATGTTTGTTTAGGCGATATGTGATCTTTGATATGGAGCATTTGGATATGTGTTTATTGAATTGGTAAAACATATTTTATATAAGAATATATGCCGAAAGGGTTCTTTATATATGTGTTCTATCATTCCACTTATTATATTGGTTATAATAACTTATAAAGGCCGAAAAGATTTGTTGTTAATAATCGATATAATCACTAGTTACATTTAAAGGTCGAAAGGATTTGTAACTTGTGATAACTCTATTCTCTAAACTTGTAAACACTATCCTAAACACTTCTATGTCTTAGTTACATTTCTGGAATTTATAGGATTGTTATGATCTTCATCTCTTTGATTATGGAGTAGTCGTTTTATGTTTGTTTGGGCGATATGTGATCTTTGATATGGAGCGTTTAGATATGTGTTTATTGAATTGGTAAAATATATTTTATATAAGAATATAGGCCAAAAGGGTTCTTTATATATGTGTTCTATCATTCCACTTATTATATTAGTCATAATAACTTATAAAGGCCGAAAGAATTTGTTGTTATTAATTGATATAATCAGTAGTTACATTTAAAAGCCGAAAGGATTTATAACTTGTGATAACTCTATTCTCTAAACTTGTAAGCACCATCCTAAACACTTCTATGTCTTAGTTACATTTCTGGAATTTATATGATTGTTATGATCTTCATCTCTTTGATTATGGAGTAGTCGTTTGGTGTTTGTTTGGGTGATATGTGATCTTTGATATGGAGCGTTTAGATATGTATTTATTGAATTGATAAAATATATTTTATATAAGAATATAGGCCGAAAGGGTTCTTTATATATGTATTCTATCATTCCACTTATTATATTGGTTATAATAACTTATAAAGGTCGAAAAGATTTTTTGTTATTAATCGATATAATCACTAGTTACATTTAAAGGCCGAAAGGATTTCTAACTTGTGATAACTCTATTCTCTAAACTTGTAAACACTATCCTAAACACTTCTATGACTTAGTTATCATTTCATAAACAAACATACTTTAATCATTTGTTTCAAATCATCTTTTATTGCTTTCTTTACAATATTCGATATATGCACGATTTGGTTAATTTGATAAGTGATAATCATTTTAGCCTTAACACCTTAATTATAAACTATGAAAACTACAATTCTCTTAGGACGACCTGGACTTACCTAAGCTATACAAGGGTAAACTTGCCCGTGTTGCGTTTTTAGTAAAAATCGGTATTTCTAGTATTATAAATTTAAAGCTTGCAAAACACACATCAAGTTTTTGGCGCCACTGTCACACCCCCAGACGGGGCCTGGACGGAATACGTGTCCGAGGTCGTGACGTCATAACAATCCGATCACAAAGCAATAAAGAACGACCACTAATCATGGACGTTTGAAAAAGTTTACTCGTTGCATAAAAGAAAATAAATTTAAGTTTTACAACCCATAATATTTGAGTTAGATGTAGCAGAAGCATAACAAAGTTTTAATAATAACAAAGAGTAAATAATAGATAAGTCTTGAAATTGGCGAAGTCACATAGCACATAGACTCCATATAGCATCAAGAATCAATCCAAGCTAAGCACCTGAGAAAAACATGTTTAAAACGTCAACATAATGTTGGTGAATTCATAGGTTTAAGTTAGTACAAGAGTGGACCACAAGATTTCAAAACGTATGCGACTACTATAACAGATACAGCATCACATAAAAAGTATTTACTGTTGCGCTAAGCTCATGACACTGAAGCTAATAATCAACAGGGCATGTTACATCCTGTCGCATAGTATTCCTGCCCTTAACAGGTGTCCCAAACCAAAGACCACCATAACGCACAATTGACATGACATATATCCGTTTGTTCTTCGTTAAGTGGAACCAAAGCGGATAGGGATAATTAGTCCCAATAGATCTATTTACTCATTCGCGCTTCCTCAACCGGTCCGTCTTCGAGAAATTTAACATAGTTCCCGATAATTCGGCAGTAGTAGATTTTGTACGCAAACTTAGGCAACATATAAACATGTAAAATTCGCGTAAGTAACTTGTGTCCAAATTTAAAAGCAAACAATGTTTCTCACCCCAAAGTATAAAGCATTTGTAAATCGGTAAAAACGTGGGGCTATGAACTCACCTTAAGCAAGTGGTGCATCGATAATCAACGAGGAAGAAATAAAACCGAAAGGTCCTACACGCGACCATAAAAAACGACGCGTCTTAGGGTAAACAAAAAGAAAGTTACACGAAACTTGAACAAAGGTTCATAAGAGAAAAGACATCCATGTGTGTTTGTGCTTTAATTTATTTAATTAAGCGATAACCACAACAAACGATGAAGATATAAGGAGGTCTAGCCGCGACCTAGAGTAAGTATGGGTATGACTTAGCATTTATCAAAGAAACAAGTAAAGCATCTATGTTCATCATTTAAAGCATCCAAGTGTGTTTGCGTTTTAGTAATAAAAGACTTAGATAGATTTATAACATCTTTGATAAATCTCGACACTTGCAAAAAGTTACTATTTATAGAAACCTTTCCTTTTTAGGAAAGTTTTTAGTTTCAAAATGTTAATAGCGTCCCCTATTTTCTTAAGTTTCCATATTTTACAAATCGCTTAAACAAATCCTAAACCGCCTAATCCTTATGTTTAAATCGCCTAAATGTCCAATTCGTACCATTTTTAATAATCCTACTTTTTATTAAGATCGGCATCTCAAATAACCTTTCATGACATTTCTAGTTGTTCTAACTAATTACCTAACATTTCTATATGTTTCGCTTGCATTTAAAATATCCAAAATCGTCCGAAAGTGCCCGAAAACCCATTTTACTATTCCAAACAGCACACTATTCATCTATGTTGCCGAAAAATGTTTCGAGTTTCATTTGGCCATAACTTGGCCGTTTTAAGTCCGATTTTAAAGTGTGATATATGAAAAATTATCTATTCGAAATAAGCTCTTCAAAAACTACTTTTACGCCTAATGAAAACATTTTTAAGTCGCTCAAAACCTCAAAACAAATTCAGGACAGCAAGGTTGTTTTACCGAAATACGACCAAAAATCAACCCAACTCGCATATTAGTGCCTAATCTAGCCCTAATCTTTATTCACCAATAACCAACCAACAAAACTAAACCTTAATCCACCATAATCTCTATTGTTGCAACTCTCATCAACCCTCAATCTCACCAAGAACATGATATAAAACATAAACATAAGGTTATAACAATTTTTACTTCCACTTTATAAAAGATGACAAAATATTAACTTATTTCTTTTGTAAAAATAACACAAACACATGGATCTTTATGAACAAACATAGATCTATAAAGAAAATAGATGAAACCAAACAAAGATTCAAGGAACACTTACAAATCAAGAAGAGCAAGTAGTGAGAATACAAGATCTATACCCAAAAACTATAGTCCTAAACAAAACCCAAAAATCTTGCAAACCCTAATTTTATAATTCTTGAAATCTTTGAAAAACAACCAACCAACACTTGGATCTACCTTAGATACCCTTGGGAATGAGGTTGAAATGCTTGAATTGTGAGTTGGATCAAAGAAAATGGAACCCTACTTTGGTGTTGTTGTGCCGTGAGCAAGAGAAAGAAGAAAGAGAGGTGTGAAAAATTTTTGAGGCTAGTGGATGAAAGTATAACCCTAAGTTGAGATGTGGTGTTGTATTTATAGCACATGACTAGGGTTTGGAGGGTTAAGTGCTCACATGTGACCAAGTAAAATAGCCAACACACACTAAAGGGTGTGTGTGTGTTGGTTCGGCGATGGCTAAGCACAAGGACCATAGTAAAAAAAAATTTGAACAAGGTTCACTCAAGATTCAAGTTGGTCAAGATGTGTAAGTGTTAATCTCTTTCAAGAGTGTAAGAGATCACATGGCATAACATAGAAAAGGTATGCATGGAAATGATACATCTAGTACTAAAACTTACCATTTCTATCATAAGCACATGTGTGCATGAAATCAAAAGATGCTCTAGTATTTAATTTAGGACTTATGGTGCTCTTGTTGTGGTTTTAGGCGTCACTCTTGGCCAAGACAAAGGGGTGAACAAAATGTTTGAGTAGTGTGACACGAGAAATATGATAACTTGAGTTTACATGAAAAGATTTCGAGTTTTTGGGGTTTCGTTTGGTCAAAAACACGAAAAACGCAATTTAAGAGATAAAACTCTAAAATTAATATCGGAATTGATTAACAATCACGAAACACTCAGGAAAGCTAAAATATCTTATATTAAGCCTAAATTAATTTATAACCGATGCCGGAACGCGTCTGATGACGTTTCTCAGTTTTTTACGCAGTTTAGTTCCCCGGTAAACTGTCAGATTTAAACGTAACGTATAAAATTTAAAAGTAGATGACCGGAATGGGTCGGAATACTAACCGAGAATTTACGGGGTGTGACAGCCGCTGTCGGGGAATTATTTAAGTTGTTATCAGTTTGTTGCTTATTTTTGGTGCTATTTTGTTTCACAAAATTTTCAAACTCACCGTACCGTTTTCTGGCAAACAGAATCCAAAAATCATTTTTCTTCAGGAATTACGCCGCACATCCTGTTATTGTGGCCTGTTTTTTGAGTTTTCTTGATAAACCTAGGAGTACGCGTTCGTTTCCCAAGTATGGCGCACTTTTACAATTTTCGACAAACCAGAATCTGTATTTCAAATAAAAAAACACAACATCCCAATTGCTAGTCTTAGGTTCTATAATCATTTGGAATTGTATTTTAACTGATTATATGCCTTTTGTATTTGTAATTATCTAGTTTATCATAATATTCGAAAAACCCAAATAAAAAAAAGTAAAATTTCCAGAAAAGCCGGCACACTTTTCCTAAAGTATGCCGCACCTATTCAAAAAAAATTCTTTTATTTATCCTTATTTGTTATATATAATTAAATTAATATACATCTATAAAAGTAAAAAAAATATGAAAATAATTTACTTTATTTTGAATATTATCATATTAGTCTTAATTATATATATAACAATATATTTTTGCAAAATACTTAACTTATGTATAAATCCATTATCTTTCGGAAAACAACTTGTAAATCTTATATATAACTTAATAAAAATTTAATAACAAGGACTTGTAAGATTAAAATGATCCAAAAAGAATCTATTCAGATCAAATCACTCAAATCTTCAACCCAACATTCTTCCGTTAATGACTTTGTCGTCATAGATATACCTAAAAAGGATGTCGAACCCAAACAGATAGTTCTCGATTGTGATGATCAACCCATGTGGGAAAGTGCTAAGACTCCAGTACCAACTCCTAATTCTGTTATTGTTCGACCCAATGTTGATAACAACTTTGTTAGCAATAGTACTCACTTGAAAATGATTCGAGAAAATAAATTCGATGGTATTCTGCGGACCGATCTGCATGACCACATCCGTGATTTCCTCGCAATCTGCGACATGTTCAAATATGGCAAAACTCAAAGTGAAGCTGTCAAGCTTTTAATATCACTACAACATTCGATGCTTTCCCCAGCAACATTCCGACCCTTTCGCCAACGACATATCGCTGGGGAAATCTATCCCCAGCGAAATATCACTGGGAAAAGTTGATGGGGTAAGCTCGATGGCAAAACGTTCCCCAGCGACAATCCCCAGCGAAAAGTGGGCCCCACGTATTTTTTGGTCAAGGAATTGGTGCCACGGTGGCAGTAGATTCCCCAGCGACATGTCGCTGGGGAAACTTCTGATTAAAACCAAATATTTAAAGTTAATAATAAAATCTTAAGTTAATTGCACATTTTCCCCAGCGACATGTCGCTGGGGAAAATTCCCTTTGAGTTTGACTTTTCAACGCTTTTCACCTCGAGAGTTTTGTCCTTTAGCGGGATTTTCCCCAGCGACATGTCGCTGGGGAAAAGTCTGCAATTTTTTTTTATATACAGCCTGCACAGCAGCATTTCCAGATTTTTTCCGGAAAAAATCTACCAAAACCTGTATACACTCACCACAACTTGTACCAAAACACAAATACAAAGTAAACGCATCTCGCAATACAAAATACACCACAACTTGTACCAAAACCAAAATCTAATATAGGGAAATCGTCCAAAAGCCGAATATGTGCACATGATAGTTTAGGGAAACAAGCGTTTAAATGTAGCATACTAGGGAAACAAGTCAATAGTCCACAAGATAAACATAAAGAAATAATGTACCATACTAATGAACATATAACACGACTAACTCGTGTCATCGCCACCATCCTCACCCCCCGTATCATCACCATCCTCTCTATCACGCGCGCGACTCCCGCCACTCCCGCTGGCTCCACCTGAATCATACCGAGCAAAAGCATCCGCGAACCTGTTGTCGCTCCTCATCAAGCTCATCATGAAATCGACATCCCTGCTTCTGTCAACGGGTGCGGTATAGCTCAGCCTAGAGCGGACGTATCCTGGCATTACCGGACCCACGCCAGGAATGTGGCCGCGAAGCTTTCCGCCTCGGACCATCGCGTTGATTTCTGCAGTGGTGTGCTCACCCGTCGCCTCGAGCTCCCTCATCCTATCCTATGTAGTGACAATAACACAAGATAGTAAATATATTAGTCGGGTTGCTACATTATTAATCGATGATTCATTAAAGTATGGTTTGAAAGAATACTTACATACATCCGGAGAGCCTCAGGATCTTGGAATACACCGTTAACGGTGTGGAGACGATAGAACGTGTCGATCTCTGATGGTTCCTCTTGGGTTGCCGACGTCATTTTCTGTACATACACACGCATATAAGATCAATCTAATTAAAAACGACAAATCTTAACACACCAAAATGTATAATCAGATATATATATGTATGTAAAATCAATAATAATAATAATAATTACCATCAGATGTCGAGTGAGAGGGATCGACCGAGATCCATGGCGTGATACCACTGTGCTCTTGGACCGATTCAGCCTATTTGTTTCGGCTCGCTGGGCGTTGGCAGGGTCATTCCAGAAGTTGATGTATTTCTCCCACTCATCATCCGTGTACTCATCGGGTTTGCCCCGCCTGATCCGATCCAAATCATAAGCTCCAGTCTCGGGGTCTCTGATCCAATGCTCCCTCTTCAAGGTTGCCTTGTTGGTGTTATATGATTTTCCAAACTGAGCCTGAATGTATCCTTCGATTCTAGGCCATCGCTCGGATCTCATATGCGGCTCGAGGTTATACGTAGACTGCAATCATATACAACACATTGAAAACAGAGTTAGAAATATAATTTATATATTTATTTAAATTTGTTTATTTATTTATATGATATAAATAAATAAACGAATTTAGATAAATATACACAATTAAATAAATGAACACGATAATTAAATAAACATAAAAGGATAACTGACCCCAAGAGTGGCCATCAAGTGAGTGATAAAGTCATAAAAGTTCAAGGCAAGCAAGTTCAATATATGTATCAAATTTATGCTTGTATTACAATAATCTAGCGAAGTCATATTCCTTGGCTGGCTACCCATAAATTCGGTCGCTAGGTGGTATATGTACGAAATTAACCTTAGTGATAAGCAATGTGTGAGTTTTGAGGTGTTAGAAAATAGGAAATTATACAATTATTCCTTTATATTCCTACAGACTTTTAATTTATCATATTC
>BQNB010155079.1:0-15438 GCA_026074375.1 Tanacetum coccineum
GGACAGATAAGGACTTATTAATAAGCTAAGCACAAAAGCTATATTAGCTAGTAATAAGGGTAATTTGATAGAAAATGCAAATGTAGAGTAAATTAAGCTATCTACTGAAAAAAAAACTAAAATAGAAATGAATAAGCAAAACTAAGCATTAATAAGTAATCTATGAGCACAGATTAAGCAGGAATAAGCAAATTAGACTTTAAGCTAAAATAAGAGGAAAAAGCAAGTGTAATCGTATGAAATAAGGGCATCTAAACTCTACTATGATATAGAGTGGTAATCGTGCTGGGTGAGTGGCAAAAATCATTTGGGAATTGGTTACGCCATAACCAATGAGTGGGTTTACTCCGTAAACTCATTGGGTGATGTTTAAAAGATCATTTAGTATTTGTTACGCCGTAACCTTTACGTAGTGTTTACGCCGTAACAAGTGTGAATATTATATTCAAAGAATTTGATCTTCTGTTTCACCGTAACCATTTGATTTTCGTCATAACTAGGAAAATGGTTACAAGATTACGCCAAAACACCTGGTTGTTACGCCGTAACATAAAGTCAGCAACAAAGACTTGTTGGATTCCCTTGATCTTGTATTTTTCCGATATGTAGGAATCATTCATGAAACTACAGTTCCTTACACGCCACAGCAAAATGGTGTGGCTGAAAGGAAAAATAGAGCTCTTAAGGAAATGGTTAATTCCATGTTATCTTACTCTGGTCTGAGTGAGGGGTTCTGGGGAGAAGCCATGTTAACGGCTTGCTATTTGTTAAATAGGGTTCCTAATAAAAGGAACAAGACTACCCCGTATGAACTTTGGTATAAGAAACGACCCAACTTGTCATATTTGCGAGTTTGGGGTTGTAGGGCCGTAGTAAGGCTTCCGGAACCGAAAAGGAAAACTTTGGGTGAAAAGGGTATTGATTGCATCTTTGTTGGATATGCTGAGCATTCTAAGGCATATAGGTTTTATGTTATTGAACCTAATGACTCTGTTTCTATAAACTCAATTATAGAATCAAGAGATGCAATATTTGATGAGAACCGTTTCTCTTCAATACCTAGACCAAAAGACATTATACCAAATGTGCAAGAATCTCAAATGGATGATCATACCGATGTACCAAATGAGATTCTCGAGCCTCGAAGAGGTAAAAGAGCTAAGAAAGCTAAATCATATGGTTCTGATTTTCAGCTATATTTAGTTGAGGGATCGAGAGATCAAGTTGGATCACAATACTCATATTGCTATAGTATTGAGGAAGATCCTAGAACCTATAATGAAGCTATGCAATCTCGTGATGCTGCTTTCTGGAAAGAAGCAATTGATGATGAGATTGGTTCTATTATGGAAAATAATACATGGGTTCTATCTGATTTACCCCCTGGTTGCAAACCTTTAGGTTGCAAATGGATCTTCAAAAGGAAGATGAAAGTCGATGGAACAATCGACAAGTTCAAAGCTCGATTGGTAATCCAAGGATTTAGACAAAAAGAAGGGATTGATTACTTCGATACCTATGCACCAGTTGCTCGTATCACTACCATTAGATTGTTGTTAGCTTTAGCCTATTCGCAATCTAGTGATCCATCAAATGGATGTCAAAACAGCATTCTTGAATGGTGATTTGGATGAAGAAGTGTATATAAAGCAACCGGAAGGATTTGTTATGTCGGGTAATGAGCATAAGGTGTGTAAGTTGGTTAAGTCATTGTATGGGCTAAAACAAGCACCTAAATAGTGGCATCAAAAGTTTGATGAGGTAGTGTTATCAAGTTTTTGTTCCTTAAACCAATCCTACAATTGAGTTAATAGCAAATTTGATGACTCCGTTAAAGGTTTTATAATTTTGTCTAAATGATTGATGAAATGTTGATTTTAGTGCACTGATCACAATCCAGTTTGAAAAACTCAAAGAATTTTTTTGGTCATCAAGGTTCTCAATGAAAGATATGGGAGACGCAGATGTTATTCTTGGTATTAAGATAAAACGTGAAAATAAAGGGATTATAATTACACAATCTCATTACATTGAGAAAATACTCAAGAAGTTTAATCGTGAAGATTGTTCTCCGGTGAGTACTCCCATGGATCCGGTAGAAAAGCTTAAACCTAATACAGGTAAACCTGTGGATCAGCTCAAATACTCAAGAGCTATTGGCTGCTTGATGTATGCTATGACAAGTACTAGACCAGATATGGCATATGTTGTTGGTAGATTGAGTAGGTTTACTAGTAATCCTAGTAGACAGCATTGGAAAGCAATAACAAGAGTGTTTAAGTACTTGAGAGGTACTATGAATTATGGTTTATCGTTGAATATCCTTCGGTGTTAGAAGCTTATTCAGATGCTAGTTGGATAAATCATGTTGAAGATTCATCTTCTACGAGTGGATGGGTGCACCTGCTTGGGGGAGGTGCCAATTCATGGGCTTCCAAGAAGCAAACATGCATCACTGGTTCTACTATGGCATCTGAGTTTGTAGCATTGGCTGCTGCCGGTAAAGAAGCAGAATGGCTAAGAAACTTGATACATGAGATTCCAATTTGGCCGAAACCAATATCTTTGATTTCTATCCATTGTGATAGAGCTGCCACGTTGGCTAAAGCATATAGTCAAAATTCTAAAGGCAATCCTTATGAACAACGGTGGTGTTAATAGTATGATAGGGAGTTAATCATGAACGTTGTGATTTCTATTGAAGTTTGTACGTCCACCACAAAATTTAGGCAGACCACTTATGAAGTTCTCGCTAGGGACTTAGTGAATAAGTCAGTGATAGGGATGGGATTAAAGTCCATTTAAGTCTACTACTACCTATGACATACCCAATTCCCTTCTAATACAACGTTAGAAGCTGAATTCAATGTGGAAAGCTCATAGCTAGAGATTGTAACACATGTATTTATCCCGAGGTTGTGTTCAGACCTGCAAGTGATGTTAGGTTGAAGTTTAACTTCTTAATGGTTCTTTTGAAAAAGTGCAGGGCATGACTAAAAGAAACCACCTATGTGAACATGAAGTTTTGCTGCTTCAAGAAGCTTGGACTTGGCTTCCTATATGTTCATTAATGGATTGGGACACATGGCTTGTAAAGTGTCAAGTAAACGAACCTTAGAGTGTTGTAGAAACGAATGTGTATAGTATCTTCAGGTATTCAAATGGATTGACGGGTTCAATCGTTACGACACCCCGATTTTCGAATATTTGGAATGTGTATTATACTAAGATGAAAATTCAATCGCAAGACATTTTCATTTATGCATTTGTTTGTTTCGTTATGTTTGTTTTAACATAATAGCATATATCTTTATATATGTTTTAGTATGTAACACCCCCAAATTGGGTCGCAGCGGAATGATGTGTATCCGGGAGCGTTACATTACAGATCAATAGCACAAGATATGAGAACGACCTCAAGAAGAGTCGTTTAAAATACGATACATTGGATTTATTGAAATCGTTTGATACAAAGCACGAAGGCTTAAATAGTTCAACATTTGAAATAAAGATTCTAGATCATGACAATCGTCCCGAAATATAATGACTCCAAATCTTTATGCATGACACCTAAAAGACTATCCCAATGTATCCTGTGCACCTCGTGCATCATTGACCTGAGAAAAACATGCTTAAAACGTCAACATAAAGTTGGTGAATTCATAGGTTTATGTAAATGAAATGTAGGACCGTAAGATTTTCAAGTGTATGATAATGCAACATATGCAAATATCACAAATGTGATTACGTTTCCCTAAGCTCATGACACCGAAGCTCGACATGTATGAATGCAATATAAATATTGCCACATTGCCCGTGATGATGTTCTAACCCGCAACATCCGAATCCGACATGGTATACATCCGTTGGTTCACTCCGTGACACCAGTGAGAGCTACTCACCCGGATGGGGATGTCAACCCCAATAGATCTATTTATAACATTCGCGCTCACACAAAGTAATTGACAGTTCATGATAATGGGCTCAAAGGGTTATCGCTACTTAGGCAAACACGTAATCATGATAAAATGTACACTTACGTCCAATTTGTAAAACAAAGCATGTTTCTCACCCCAAAAGATATAAAACATTTATCCAAAACGAGTAAAAGTGGGGCTATGAACTCACATTGAGTATTGATAATGTAGAAGCAAAGTAGTGGCACGAAAAACGATGCAAAAGACTTTATCCGCAACCTATGAATAAATAATACATATTCACTAAACGGAAAAATAATAATATAAATACTTGCAATCTTGTCCCTAGTGTGTGCTTGATCTTTATTTAAAATAGTGATATTTGAAAACAATTCCTTGTTTTAAAATGGTCAACTTTATCGGGTCAACGCGGTCAAAATATAAATATAAAATTTACGACTTTGACATTTTGTGAAACTAGGCTGTTTGTACTTAAATTCATTAGTTGAGGTCAGCCCATAGTTTGGTCTCTAAGCATGCTAATTAATTAGTCGAAATGTTAACGTTTTACTTGTGAGTTAACTTATATTTTACTAAGTTTTAGCATGAGTCGTTCTAGAGTTGTATGACTAGTTTACAGGTTCGTTAGTTAACACTAATGAAAAGTAAAAGTATATTTGAAAACTTAGCTGTGAAACCTACAACTTTCACTAAGTAAGGTTCGTCTAAAAACGTCGTTTAGGTTGTTGAAAATGAGACCGAAAACGTGTAGCTCACGAGGCAGCTTTTATACTTAGAAATAAATGGCTATTTCAGGTGTTATTGTATGTGTGGTCATGATTTTTGAGATCCGTTGCAGCTTCGTTACTACACTCTAGGACGAAGTAAAAGGGTCTTTGGAAACTAGGCCAGCAGCACTTCGATTTATCCTTTATAGGTTCTAGGGACAGAGGTCGTTATGTGGGTCGAAACTGGTGCTAAAGTATGCATGTGTCGAGGTCATAACATCAGCCTATGTGGCTTTATTTTCAGCGGGTGAAGGCCAGACTTTGGTCTCAATTTTCGAACTCATTACTAGGCCAATTCTTACGATTCAAATTGCTAAATGTAACATACTAGGTCAACTATAAAATGCCCCTAAGAACTGACCTTATTACTCACTTCAATTGAGTCGTATCAAGCCCAAAGTCGACCTACTAGGGCTGTTTTAAAACAGTGTAAAAACTACAGGTTTTCGTTCCTCTTTGAGACGTTCTAACTCCGTCATTACCTAACGAAACCTAACGATTCTAGGGGCAAAACAAACCTGTACATGCCTTTTACAAGCACTAACTAAGTTCCGATCTTTATACTTACTTCTAAAGGTCGAACGTCGTACTCGAGTTGTTATGAGGAGTGGTGATAATCTCAGCCATATCCCAAGCTCTTCTTATAGACACAAAGAAATTCATGCATAGTGTTTCCTTTCAGAGTCACGTTCCTATGTTAACTCAATTAAGGTAAAGAATTTCTTGGTTTAATAGATGGTCAATCTACAGGAGTTTAAAGTCAGTTACTGTTGTAAAAGTGGGAGGAGAACAGAAAGGATGTAGCAGCTATAAGTCACAAGTGTGTGTTGGGTTTTGGTAAAAGGAGCTATGGCTTTTATTCGTTGGATAATGGAGTTAAGCTAGGAATAGATTTGTGTTCTCTGTTCTTTGAATAATTCGGCTGAGGAACTAGGAATAAGGGACACACATTGTTTTGTAGGCTAAATTGTAGGAACTTTTATCTTATGGTTACTCTAATTTCCCTATATTTACATAGTTAATCTTCTTTTGTAGTTTGTTTTTAAAAGCTTCTGTTTAATCTTAATAATCAAATGAATCAACTAACTTGTCTTGATGGAAAACATGAACCCATTGATGAGTATAAAAGGTTCAAATAAATTTCTATTAGGTTTAGGTTTACTTAACGACAATGATTAATACTCGCACCATTTTACTAATGAGATTTATACGAAAGTAACCACGTGATCCTGGTAAATAAAAGAAAATGTACAAACTAGGATCGAAATATGACCTGAAAAACACGGGGTGTTATACTACGAGTTGTAGAAATTTAAGCTTAAATATGTTAAGTATATAAGTGACCCATTTTTGCATGAAAATAATCAAAGGTTAAGTTAATTCGTGTGATAACAACCATTTACCATTTACCATTTACATTGATCAAAGAACATTTATTTTTTCACACACACAAACATATTTTCATTATGTAGTTTTATATTATCTACTCATGTATCATTCTTCAATCATAAGTTGTTTCTAAGGATGCGTTAGTTTTCACTAAAGAAAAACGAACGTGGAACGAAAATTTGAAAGAAATATGAGCTATTAGAAAGATGTTGACAATGAAACTATAAAAACTGACGAAGAGACTTTTAAAAGCGATTACTTCGTGTACATTCCGGATGAAGCTATTTCATTAATAGAAAGTAAATATGACCAATTTATTGTGTATAAGGGTATCTGTCTAGTATTAAGCATTAAAAAATATAGTTGTTTGGATCTTAAAAGCTCTTTAAGCAATATTATAACAATTGTTTGGGTATTAACATTATAAATTTATTTTTGAAACTAAGAGTTTTTAAAGAAATTATACATGTCAGAAGTGCTACATCGATTGATATACTTAATTAGATTATAATAATAAACTCTTTTCGTAATAGTTATATGGTGTATAGAATAATGTTAACAATTTCAGTAGCACTTCATCATAAAGAAGTATTTTTAAGACTAAAGTAAATTAAAAGTTTTCAATGATCCAAAGTGTCACTAAAACATTATATATATTGGTTGATTTATCAAAAAGAAAATGAAATATTATACTATATTGATTTCGAGAAACTAATCAAATATTTCACATAAAAACTTGGAAAAGTAAATTTTGATATAAACGATTTTTCAGCAAATAACTTTGATAAAAAAGCCCGTTTTAAAGCTTCGCTTTAAGCCTCCGAGAAGATTGAGCCGCCTCTGCATGGATACTACCTAAATCACCAGAAAAATTTGACCAAGCTTATATCATTTTGTTTTGATTTAGTTTTAGTTTTACTTATGCTAAAGCCAATTACCAATTGTATATATTGTTGGTTGTGAGAAGCGGTTGAGTTTAATATTGAGCTTGAATCTCAAGAGTGTGTTAGTAATTATTTTGTGTATATTCCACGCAACTTTACATGTCATTTTCTATCGAGTTATGAAAAGGTTACGTATTGATTTTCTATCGAGATAAAGGCTTCTAAGGGCTCGGTATAAGTAGAAAAACGGTTTGTTTTCGGATTTGATTATTAGTTTATCAAGCAAAATGAGAGGAAGACTCCAACCAGAAATTTGCTTAACTCCATAATGCTTTCGATTAAAAGACTTCAACCAGCAGAGCAATTGACAGCCATAAGGCAAATTACCATACATTGAAATATATAAATAACTCATCATCCCCACAACCAAACTCCCACCACCACCCAACAAAATCCATAACACTAAAGAAAGATCTTGAACCGAAATTGAATGTGCGTAATCTTTTTGGTCAAGAACTTGAAAAAAAAGGATTAAAAGAGAAATAACATAAATTAACAAGAACAACCAATACTTACCCAACTTGATCTAATGACACAACCAAAAAAAAAAAATCCACTATTTTAACAACCAAAACCGACACATGCAATCCCATCAATATAACTGAAACCACATAGACAAATAACTCAAAGATATCACATCTGATAAACTCAGGGACAAATCTTTTGAAGTCCTTATGAGTTTAAACAAATTTCTTCATGAATCTATAAAAAGCCGACCTCCTTTTTTAACATGCAAAAGTGTATAGAAAGAGATATAACAATTATGTTATCTTCTCTTTGTTTCGGTCAAACAAAATAAAAAACAATGCAATCACCTACCCGAGACCTTTCACAAGATCTTAAAGCTGAAAAAAGATGTGATTCTTCATTCGTAGGTTCCATAAAACATAAGACGACATTTTTGTTTCGTCTCATAAGCAGAAACATACAAAAGGTTATGATTAATTTATGTTTGAATGAAGAAAGAGGGTTAGGAGTTGGTCATATCAAGTATTATCAAAAGAAGATGATGAGAGATTTGGTTGGTGGTTGTGTCAAAGAAAAAATGAGCCGGCTGATATCACATCTTTTTTCAGCCGGCTCATTTTTACTTTAAATGTTGTGTGTCATATATTCCTAAATGAAGAGGGTATTGGATTGGGCTGGACATTTCGTTGCTTTTAAAATCGTTGTATAAGCCTAAATTGTCTACGTGATAAACTTTCTTTCGATAAGGTTTATGTGCCAAAAGTGTATTTCAAAAGTATGATACATAAGAATGAGATTCAAATAGATAAAGATCATGTCATCTTATACAATTACGTTTTTTTTAGTATATAATAAAAACGTTTTCACTTTTCAATGATTGTTCATGATTGCAAATATATATATAAAAAATGATTTATAAAGTTTTCTAAACACCTTAGGAATCTTAAACTTGATTTTGATAACTTTACTCTAATCCGTAAGCTTAGGGTCAAGTTTAAGGTCAAGTTTAAAACCTTGATTTGATAACTTTACGACGCACGATAACTTTACATAAGAATAATTATGTTTTTTTTTAACGGCAACTTTATTAGACAACTAGCAAGGAGCTAGAAATTACAAAGGAATCAAATATTTGTGTTGAAGCCAACTATCCCATCTAACAGAATGTTTGCGCCTAGCAGTACACCATAAGAAAGAGCGTCTAACTATATCGTCATAAATAACTTCTTTTCTAGGATGAGAATCCGCAAATAAAAGTTGATTCCTATACGTCCAGATACTCCACCAAGCAGTGTAGAACACACCTTCCAGCACCATTTTCGAATTAGAAGGCATCCGAATAGAGTTAAACCAAGAAAGCCATGAAAGATATGAGACAAAGGGAACCCAAACCAAATTCCACCACTTACATATGGAACGAGTAACATCAAGCGCCATGCTACAGCAAAACAGAAGGTGATCCAAGTCTTCAAGGCCTGCATGACAAATGGAACAAGAGATAGGAGACACCGAAACACCACGATGAACAGATTGATACGGGTAGGGAGACGATTCAACGAGACCTTCCAAGCAAAGATGTTAAGTTTAATAGGAATAGACTTGACCCACCTCGTAGGGGAAACAGCTTTAGGTAGAAAATTGTCGTCAAGCAGGATACGAGCATCTTTAACGTGAAAAGAACCTTCACCATTAAGGTCCCAGACCCATCGGTCGTCCGTATTGGATAGAACCACTGTGTCGAGAAGAACAAGAAGTTAGGAGAGCTGCGTGGATTCAACACCACCTCTGACATCTCGACGAAGAGAAGACACAAACGAATCATTCATTTTGACAGCCTCGAATAATTATGTACACAAGTTTTTTAAACTTGACCCTAAGCTACATTTCTTACAACACCTTAGATTGCTTAAACATGTCGTGTTCACTTCTAATCCGTTGTTCGTATTTGACGCGAATTATCACACATAGTGTTTTGGAAACCAGTCGCTTAAACTCAGAACCAATTGGTCACGAAATTTAAAACAAACACATAACCTCGAATCTTTGAGGAAAACCCTATTTCTGGCTAATTTTTAGACTATTGTTAGACATGGACTTATACAATCATACAGAGATTTAATCCTTATCAAGATACACGTTAAACGATAAATGGCAAATTATTGTACTTGAATGTCAAAGTGATTACGGGGTCGATTTGGTATTTCTTACTTGAGATTAAAATGGAATTTCACGAAGTTTCCTACTTATTTCATTGTTGAGCCTTCCTTCTATTTTCTACTCTCTTTGTCGTAATTTATTTGTCCATGTTTGACTTTTATATATATTATACTAAAAGATTCAGCCCCTTAATTTAATGGGGTTGTATCTTTAAATGCTTTGTATTACCCACACAGCCACATGTACAAAACCCTGATGTATCCATTAAATGCTTATATCTTTAAATGCTTCCCACTCATTTTATAACTTCCATTCTGCAGGCTTGCACAACCCACACAACCATATGTACAAATCATGTTGCATACAATGCATTAATCGAAGAAGACGAAGTGTTTTGCGGTTTTGAAAAAGTTAAAGAGTTGTAGGAGTTTCAAGAAGACAAACCATCTTCAATTAACCTAATCCATTCCTATATAATTCGGCTAAAATCACAGCCACACCACCACTTTCATGGCGGAATCCCCATACCCAAATAACTTAGCAAAGGATCTGAACTAAACGCAGCCAAACGACCCGTTATAAACAAAATGTCCAGATCTGTTATGGAGAATTGTTTTGCTAAATTAGATATGGAGTCATGGAGGTGCTTGGAAATGTGCACGTCAATGGAAAAGAAGTAACGCTCCACTTTTTGTATCTAATGAATGTATATAAAATTGTGAGTTGGATAGTGTTTATAGTTACAAATTGATATATTGATAAAAAACATGGAATTGCTTTGATGTATTCGATGTACCAGCGATTCTAGGGAGAAGCGGAGAAGCAAGGACACCACGATGGCGTGGCAAACTATGGCGATAATAGTTGCACAACAATGGATCTAAACGCAACCGTGGTCAACGGATCTAAACACAGCCATGGTTTCCGACGATGTGGCAAAATTCGGCCGAATATTCCGGAGACAGTAGCAGCATAGTAATACTTTCTGACGACTAAGAGTGGAAACATATCTTACCAAAACTATGTTTGACGGATCTAAACACAACCGTTGCGACAAGGATAGAACAGCTATGAAACCGCCATAAACCCCGAGGATGAGATGAGATTCCGGTGATATGATGGGGGCAGGAGGTTTTTGTGAGGATAGATAAGAGTGACGAAATAAAAAGGGAAGCGGAAATGAAATGGGAGACTGCAGTTACAGGTTTTAGGGGGTTAAATGTCATTAAGGGTTAGTGGGTTACATGTATATAACTTCTTATTTATTGTATCACTTAAACTTTTTTATTTATTATTTTTGTATATATAAGAAACTTCAACTGTATGATATTTTTAGCTGTTAATTGGCTATTTAATACAGTATCAAAATTTACATTTCCTTAGACAGTAGACGCATTATTCTTTTTTCACAAAAAAGGAGAGAAACATGGGATCCAAATTGTCAACGCAAATCACGCTCATTAAGGCATTTAGCTAATTCGAGTAATTTGCTTTGATTAGCTTTTAGAAAAGAATATATCTACATGGTATTAATAGTGTATGTTGCCTTTTTTAGAATAATGACAAAATAATTTTTCTATTCTTTCTTATATTGTTAAGTACAATAAGCATTTTTTGTATTGTTAACAAAATATTGTGATCTTTTGGGATATAAAGTAAAAATATGTCACAGCAAACCCAATACATGAGGTGTTCGAACTTGCATCACACTTGGTATATAGTATAAATAAATTCATTTACATCAGAATGCCAAACACCACTTTTCTATAAAAAGTTGCCATTAAATAAATATTTTATGATATAAAAAACATTTAAAAATAAAATATATAAAGTAGCAAATTATTAATTTTATTTATCATAAATTACCTTTAACTATATATGAAGCAAACCAAATGCATTAAACGATCCTGCGTTGAAACTTTTAATAAACTTTTATAGATGAGAACTCTTGCAAACCATGTGTACAATATATTTATAAAAAGCCAAAGTTCAAGACAAACATATATGCTTATGTCAAGATCTAAAAAATAAGCATCTTGGTAATCATATTCTTTAAGCTTATAGTCATAAAGTGTAAAATGTATACTTTATAAATTGTTTCATATTCTTTAAGCTTATAAAGTGTAAAATGTATACTTTATAAATGGTTTCGATATGTGTATGAATTATTGAATGAGACACATTTTGGTTGTTGAGTTAGACTATAGTATATTAGTAACCACTAACTTTATACTTCAAGCTATGTGGGATAAAATGTTAGAAGCAACTAGTTTATGTGTTTGGAGCATGAATTATGAAGGGGATAGTTTTGATAACGTAAAATTAGATGATGTTATTGCTCTAGAAATGAAAGATCGCAAATGTTTAAGCACTGTTATAAGAACCTGTAATTTTTTATCAGAAAAAAAAGTAAGCGTTTGCTTATCATAATAAAAAGCGATAAAAAAAAAAAAAAAAAATATTTGCTATACGCGTAACGACGTAACATAGGGGTGAGCATTGGGCCAAACCCGGACCAGACCGAAAAACCCCGAACTGGACCGATACCGATTTAGCCCATAACCACGGATCAAGGACCGGACCAAATGTGTTCGGTCCGGTCCGGTATGTAAGACCGGACCGGACCGTGGACCGAACATGAGGTAAAGTGTGAACTAAGGACCGGACCGAAATAGGTTCGGTCTGGTTAAGGTCGGTTTCTCGGTTCGGTCCTGTCCGCTGTCCGTTATACTCACCCCTAACGTAACATATTGTAGTAAAATTTTAAATAACCATTTGTATTCAATCGATCTTTAATCGTTTCCATAGATTCAAAATAGAGAGTGAAGTTTTCATTTATGAAAAGTTTCATAAACAGATATGAGATATATATCATGTATGAGATTACATAAGTAGTAAATTTCTGAGGCGTATATGAGGGTGTGCGAGGTGTGCTACCGCACAGGGCCTCAAATATTTAGAGGCCTCAAAATTTACATTCCATTACACAATTGGGGCCTCAAATTTCACTTTGAACAAAAATTGTTAGCGTAACATAATTATATGTTAAATATTTGTTAAATTTGAAGCTAGATCATTAAAATGTTATGGTTTTTGTTTCAATAGTTGGTATATCATATCTTTAATCGTCATATTTATTTATCATATATGTTTTTGCACCGGGCCTCCGTTAGCTTAGCTACGCCACTGGTAAATTTACATCACTTTCATTGGCTATAAACAAACATGAACATACCTCCGTTCGTGTTCGTCCGGTTCATTTACAGCCCTAGTTCCATATTCATATCTACCCATTTATGTGCACGGAAAGTGATGTTTTCCAATTTCAAAATTGTTTTATGAAATAAATAGTTTGATTCATTTCATTTGCTATGTATTATGATCAAAAGAAAACTGAGGAGTATAACTTGTCTGCGCGTAGCTGCGGAGCGGTGTTTCTTTTATTATAGATGTGGGTGTTTTTTTTAAAAAAGTTATGTATGGTAAGATTTCAAAGTTTTATAAGTGCGGTTTGCGTGTGCTAATTTTTTAAAAATGATGTGGTTAAAGGTTGTGTTTTTGGGTATTTGGGTTTTTTTAATATAATTTTATAAGATATGGGTAAATATGTGTTAAGCATGATGGCCCGCGCGTTGATGCGGGGCGTTAATTTTTTTTTATTTTTTATTTTTTGCGGCTTTATTTTTCCGGTTTCATGTTTAATATTATTTTTTTATATGAGCTTATGTGTTGGGCGTCATATTGTGGGTATTTTTTGATCTGAATAAGTCAATACTTTTGTAAAAAAAATTCTTATTTTGTGCCGGGGTAATTTTTTTTATTATTTTTGTGCAATAGTTTCTTTTTTTATATGGGCTTATGTGTTTGGTCTCATGTCGCGGATATTTTTTTATCTGAATAAATAAGTACTTTTGTAATTTTGTTTTCTATTTTGTGCCGAGCAATTTTTTATAAAGTTGCCTAGTTAAAGAAAAAGAAAAACCAAAAAAATATATATGTCAAATGGGCCGGCCCAAAATATGTCGCGCATGATTGCCCGCGCGTTGATGCGGGGTGTTAAATTTTGTTTTTTTTATATTTTGTGCGGCTTTATTTTTCCAGTGTCATGTTTAATAAAAAAAATTATATGGGCTTATGTGTTAGACGTCACATCGTAGGTATTTTTGATCTGAATAAATCAATACTTTTGTAAATATTTTTCTTATTTTGTGCCGAGCAAAAAAAATTTTTTAATAAGAATAAACCTATGGAGGGGAGTGTGAATAAGTCGGGAAGTAGCTTGAAGTACCCGCCTGGATTCACACCTAGTGACGGGAATGATGAGAATTCTACACCCGCTGAAGATGGTATGATTCGAAAGGTTGAAGAAGTGAGGACAGATAACAGGGAGGAGAACAATGATGCTTTTAGTGATTGTCGGGCTAATAGTTATACGAAAGAAGTTGGAACTGAATCGTTGTCATCGGGTCATTTTAAAAAATCAGAATTACCTAGAACTGGTGGTTCGATCCTTGGTCTTCTGGACGACGTAGTTAAAGTGGGACAGGTTATGGGTTACAAAATGGAGGGATGCATATCCAATATGGATGAGATCATTGAATCACAAGGAGTGGAGGACGTTTATAGATGAATTTTTTGTCTCTAAACATCCAAGGCCTTGCCCAAAAGGCCAAAAAAGATTGGGTTAAGGAGCTTTGTATCAAGAATAAGGTTAATTTTTTGGCGGTTCAAGAGACTAAGATGGAAAATATGGATAGTTTCTGTGTGAGACAATGCTGGGGTAATTTGGCGTTTGATCATGTTCATAGCGATGCGGTTGGGAATTCGGGTGGCATCTTATGTGTTTGGGACCCTAATTCTTTCTGCAAGAACAATGTTACTATTTCGGATTATTTTGTGATTATTCGAGGGTGTTGGCGTTTGACGGGACAGAATTTTCTTTTAATTGCGGTGTATGCTCCTCAGGATAGCAGAGATAAACAAAGCCTTTGGGATTATTTACAGCAGGAGATCGGTAAATGGAAAGGGGAGATGATTATCATGGGCGACTTCAATGAGGTTCGATTTAAATCGGAAAGGTTTGGTTCGAATTTTAACTTGCATGGTGCTCAACTGTTTAATTCTTTTATCTCGGGATCGAGGTTGGTTGAAGTGCCTTTAGGCGGAAGTCATTTCACTTGGTGTCACAAGTCCGCTACCAAGATGAGCAAATTAGATAAATTTTTGGTGTCGGAAAACTTATTAAGTATTTGTCCGAATATAAATGCTATTACCTTGGTGTAACATTCCGTATTTTCAGGTCATTTTATGACATCATTCATTTTGTCATTTTTCACTATTTATTTTTTTATTTTCTCGTACGCGTTCGCTTTTAATTTTAAGTGTTAAGTTAAATCGCGTAAACTAAAAATTATCATTTAACGTAATCGGACACCAAACGAATTGAAGTTTTTGTCAAACAAGCAATATATTATTTTACCAAAGTATACTTATAAACATTTTTCGTTATAATTATGTCTTCACTAAAACGAGTAGACGGTGATGTAGCTATATAGAATCATATGTTGTATTAGTTATCAAAGTACTATATTACTAGGGAGTTTCATAATGAGGCCTCTTCGGATGGCGTTTCGACGAGTTGTTGGATTTACGATTTAAAGTGTCCTAACTCCTCGAACGTCATGTCATGACCTCTTAAATTATGATAGCCCGAACGATAGTACGATGTAACAACTATAAGGTTATATTCAAGTACTCGGTACTTATACGACCTAT
>BQNB010155080.1:0-15438 GCA_026074375.1 Tanacetum coccineum
AAAAAAAAAAAAAAAAAATATGGGCCGGCCCAAGCACTGTAGCTTGCTACAGTGCTTAGCGTGAATAGTGCTTTTGCACATTTGAAATGAGTATATATATAATTAATGTCACCTATTTTTGATGATGTTAAGGTCACCTATGTATCCTTAGGTTATTACCACATCAATGATTTCGTAAACAAAGTACCTACGTTTATAGCCATAATTACATGTGTCCTACTATCACCATTAATATGCATAACTAATGGTATAAGTCTGGTTCAATAGTTCAAAGTATTTTTCTAACATCTTATTTGGAATTTTGGTGTTTTGTAGGTTATACATAAGTTGAATTCTGAAAATTGAAGTCGGAGGCAAACAAGTAAAATTATTCATATACTAAAGGGTTATGATAAGGTGGGGACCCTGGTTCATCGGTGGGACAACGAGCCAAGATCTGATTCGTCAATTGGCGAATCCATGCCGCGTAACCTGGCAAAGGGGAAAGAGACGATGGCAACGCACCTGATACAAGAGGGGGGGGGGGGGGGGGGGGGGGTCCGAACAACCTTGTACGTACGCCGTATCACAGCCTGATTGGTCAGATAATTGTGAGACCTGATAATGATTAATAATAATAAATGCTGACCAATCAGGCTATGACACATAAGCCTGGTCCCCACCTTATCATGTGCCCCTGGGGCATGTTAGAAAAACCCATACTAAAATAGTGTCTAAAATCATGAAATTTGTTATAAAATACACTAAAATTCTGATTACATGTATTAGGACATTTCGTAAAACTATTAGAGTTGATGCTTGTACGAAACAAAATAAGTTTGTATTGTGACAATAACAATAATTTTACACTCATACTCATGCTTTTTAATCAATCACTTCAATAATGAGGTAATTACTTGCACTCTAATGCGTTAAAGATTGTATACCTAATTATCATTCTCATTCCAAAACACGAAGACAAAGAAGTTGATGGTTCCATTGTTGAGCACCGAATGTGCATGTTCTAAAGTAATTAACTATTTGTTGTATAACTTAACTAGAGTTAATTGCATAAATGGTCCCTGTGGTCTGCCGGGTTTAACAGAAATGGTCCCTCATCTTTTTTTTTCTCGGATCCTCTCCCCATGGTTTTGACCCGTATCGGGTTTGGTCCCTTGATCGATATTTCCGTTAGTTTGACCGTTAAATGAGGGACCATTTCCGTTAAACCTGACAGATCACAAGGACCATTTAATCATGCATTTAACGGTCAAACTAACATAAATATTGGTCAAGGGACCAAACCCGATACGGGTTGAAACCACATGGAAAGGATCCGGAAAAAAAAATATAGGGACTATTTCCGTTAAACCCGGCAGACCACATGGACCATTTATGCAATTAACTCACATAACTATTTTAATATTAAGTTTAAATGTTACCTAAAGTTTCTTGAGCCACAAAGTTCCAAACCTCACTCATGGATCACATCACTAGAGAGTCACAAGTGAAAAATAGAATCTAAATATATTAATATTAAAACCATAAAATCGAGCAATACCATGGCGAACAATGAGAGGTGGATTCGTTAATTTTAAGCTAAATAATTTCATTTCATTTTTGAAATAAATTTTCCCACAAAAGTGATGTCTTTTTAGTTTAGTTAGGGTATGTTTTGCTGGATTAGGAATAACATAAAGTAATAGCGAGAAACAGTAGCAGTAAGCAAAAGTCAAAAGCGGTAGTGTATATGTTTTAACGCTTTTTGGGCTATCATTTGTAAAACTAGCGTTTAAGCAAATGTCAAAACGAAAACGTTATATGCAACTTAACAAACAGTCTATGTATTTCAACGCTAAATGTTAGTCGCTATTTGCTCAAAACGCTTCTAATATGCCGTGACCCAAACATAACTGGCTTTCAAAAAAATAAAATCTAAAGACGTTTGTTTTAATTAGATTTCCTAACAATATGATCTTAAGATATCAAGAAGAGGTGTAAATAAAAGGTGTTAGAAATCAAGGATTTTCGTATCTTCATTATACTGAAAAACCGAATTTCAATTGCACGTTTACCTCTTCCTCGAGTTTGTTTGATTCAGTTTGACGATTTTTGAACAAGAACGGCTGAACGGGTCTAATTTTAGTTGCGGATTTGCTAAATATACATTAATCATTCCACGACACCATCAAACTTTTCGCTTGAAATAAATGTCGATGACGGGTAGTCGGTTATGTTATGCGAGTGTACCATGGTCACAAGTCACAACACTAGTTCTTTTTGGTCCTATAAATACCCATAAAAGAGTTCATGTTATTCCAACAACCCACCAAACACACATCATAACATTCCTCAAACCTTAACAAATGAAGTTTCACTACGATACAAATATCATAAGAAACCGTCTACATCTTCATGTAAGCTTTACTAATTATATCTTAATTATAATCTTAACAATTTCTATTTATGCAATTGTTTTAAGTGTTGCATAATGCATGAATCATGTACAAGTTATCATAACATTATTGTTCTAGACTCAACAACTTTGGCATCATGAAAAAAGTTCATTGATAATTATCTTTACATGAAGTAAACATGACCAACAATCATATTATTCTCATTTCTTCACGTAAAATCCAACATACAAATTTGCCCATGATAACATTTCCTACATAAGTTGTATGTAGCCTGTGAGTATCAAAGCCTATGCAAAATATTGCTGATTTGATACTTTTTTGAGGGCATGGTCATGGAATAGCAATGGACTTTTTTAAATGTATCGATTTGGTACGTGAGCTTTAAGAAGTTGAGTAAATGTAATGCCTGAAAGTCTGACATATCACACCATTTTTAACGTGACACGTCATCAAAATGTGCAGATTTGACACTTTATGAAAGTTCGTTACATTACTCTACCTTTTTCAGAGCTCACGTATCAAAACGAGACAATGAACAAAGTTCGTTGCTATTTTAAGATCAAAACGTTTTGTTTTTAAATAACTTACCATAACTTACTTTAACTGCTTTTCTGTTTTGACTTATTTACAGATGAGAGAAATGATATGGTTAATTGTAGTGGTGATGTTAGTGGGAGTTAATGGTAGAAAAGTAAAACATATAGAAGGGTCATTTGAGTACAGAGCCATGAACTGCAGGGGTCATAGTGCATCAATAACAGATTTTGGAGGGGTTGGAGATGGCAAAACATTAAATACAAGGGCCTTTCAAGAAGCAGTTAATAAGTTGAGCCAATACGGCTCAGACGGCGGGGCTCAGCTATATGTACCGGCTGGTCAATGGCTCACTGGCAGCTTCAATCTCACTAGCCATTTTACTCTTTATCTTCATAAGGATGCTACTATCCTTGCTTCACAGGTATTTTTAAGCCAAAATTTATATTTTTATATTTGTAGTTACTCTACTTTTTTGGTGTTTTCTTAATATATAATTTTTCTTTCTAGTTGTAGTCTTGTAGTATTGATTGGTAGTTGTTTTATGGGCATTTAGGGGGTGCTTGGTTGAGGGTTATAGGCGGTAAGTAATGGGAAAGGATATGGAAAATAATAGTTGGTTTAACATAATATAATCAATGAATTACCCCATACTGGCCCATACTCTATTACCCAACATTTTGGGGGTATTGAAAATAGAGCAATGCTAGATCCACTCCCAACTCACATAAAAACTTCCACATCCACATGTGGCATGTAACTTGGACCAATCACATTCTATCAAATTTTCTCTTTCTTTTTTTCACTACCTATATTTGTTTGACACATATGGGTGTGGAATTTGTATGTGTAAAATGGGTGTGGATCTAGCACTTCTCTTGAAAATATACCCACATTCTTTTCTTTTATTCTCAAATTGTCACTAGTCATGATTAACTATTTTTTTCTTTTTTCGTGTCATTTTCTTTTTACATATTCATTGCATCTCGTATACGATGAGTAACAAGATCCAATTTGTTTGTTTTTCAAGTTACTTCTTAATTTCTGAATATTTTTTTGAAAGACGCTCCCCTTTTCTTATTTCATATTTTTTATTTCTCTTTTCAAATAATATTGGTGATCATTTATATAGAGGAAGTCATCTGACTTTTTTATCTATTCACAAACACTTGAATAAATTTTGTGAAAACCGAATCAATTCACAAGAACTATCTTTTAAATAACTAACAGTGATATTATTTTTAGACCAACCAGGCATCACTAATGCAATCATAATACCCATTAGTATTCTTTTGCATTCCCATAGTCTTTCCTTTTCCTATTCCTTAATATGAACCAAACATGCCCTAAGGGTGTAACATGTTTACCCATATATAACTCCAAAAAGGTGTAAAACCACAGAAACACATGTTCCCATGCAGGACCTTTTTCCATAGGCCCAAATTTATGTAATGAGCCCATGTCACAACGACCTAATTAGTACAGTAATTAGTTAAGAGTTAAGTTTGAACCTGATGATTTTTTTAAAAACCTTCTATGATCGAGTTTTAATAAAAAGGAATGGTACAACTAGGGCAAGCCCGAGTTGGTCCCATATATATAACTGATTTGGTATACTCTATGCGTTTAATAATAAATGTTCACTTTAGAAGTGTTAGATAGTACAATTGATGTTTTGTGTGAGATTAGGAGAAGCTTATCATTGATTTATTGAAAAACCGGACAATTATTTTGAGATAAACAAAAATAATAATGTTTTTTGAAACTAAAATAGTATATCATAGTTTGTAGAGTGAACCACAGTATTCGCTCTTATGGTTTATTCATTTAAAAATCATTGACACTTTCTAAAATCAATAGTTTAGCAAAACCGTCATCATAATGTTAACACTCATTTCGGAACGAAAATAGTGGAGTATATCATAAGTAAGAACTAAGAAAGAATAATACAAAAGCTTTACACTTTATAATGAAAACTTTTTTTTTTTTTACTCCGGGAGCCTCTGTAACGACAAGAGAATTAATGTTCACCTCATCGTATTCGATAATTGACCTCTTAATAATTTGGTTACTTATTACGAGTACTTTGTGGTCTTGTGAATCATGGGCCAAAAGCATTGATATATGTGATAATATTTATCATCAAAAGTACACACACCCATAAAGGTAGAGAATTGTCTTGAACATGTACCCTTTTTGGCTTGTTTCGAACATGTGATATCCATTTGGCCTTATTTGAAGAATGTGAATCTAGTTTAAAATTGTGATTGTAATTTCACATCTTTTTGTGTTGGAAACATGGAGCGTGTAATATTGTTAGAAGAAATAGTCTTTATGACGACAAATGTGTTAACGTCTCATTGATTCGTTATGGTGATAAAAAAAAACCAAAAATGAACATATTTCAGAAAGTTATTAGTGGTATGTTGTTTAAAGTGATCAATGACAATTACTATATGATTAAACCTTTAAACTTCATTTACCAAAGATTTAGAAAAATGATACATATAGATGACTTATAGTTATGTAAGCATAGTTGATAACATAATAAGAATAATGATATATGGCGTAATAACTTGTACCATAACGATTTGTTTCGTATGACTTAATAAAATCACAGGATATAAATACATGGCCGGTAATTGATCCTCTACCATCTTACGGCCACGGAAGAGATGCAGCTGGAGGAAGGTACATTAGTCTCATATTTGGGACTAATCTTACTGATGTCATTATTACAGGTAAAATTTCCGACTAGACGTTAATCTTTTCTCTAAGAAAATTTTCTTTAAGGACGTGTATTCTAATAAGGCCGTTGTGTTAGGTGACAATGGCACTATCGACGGCCAAGGTTTACTCTGGTGGCAAAAGTTTCATGGGAAAAAGTTGAAATACACCCGGCCATATCTTTTTGAGATCATGTACTCGGATACCATTCAGATTTCGAATGTTACTTTCCTAAATTCTCCATCATGGAATGTCCATCCCGTTTATAGTAGGTAATGATCATTTTACGCACATTATGTTCATCGGTATAGTGGGACTTCCTAAAATGCCATTATCTTTCATGTGCAAACCACCCAACTGAATTGGTTATGTTTAGCATACCTTTAATTGATTTAGAAAAATGCACCACTCCATTCATACTTTTCTATGTTATACTAATGTGGGATGGATTGTTACGTTAACCTTAAAGTTTATAAATCGAACCTATTTTGAACCGGTAACAAACTATGTTGCTTGAGTCTAAATCGAACTGATATTAGTTGGCTTCAATTATAAGCTCTAACATATTAAAGTCCAGAGTCTAAAGCTTATATATGTTTTTTCGCAGCAACATTTTGATGCAAGGAATTACAATTTTGGCTCCAATACAATCTCCAAACACTGATGGAATTAACCCAGGTTAGTCTTAACCTCATTTAGTTTTGTCTTGTTTTTTTCCTTCATATAATCGACATTTTAATAATTTTGATGAATTTAATGTTCCAACAGATTCTTGCTCAAACACAAGAATAGAGGACACTTATATCATCTCTGGGGATGATTGTGTAGCGGTTAAGAGTGGTTGGGACGAGTATGGGATCTCATATGGCATGCCAACACAACACTTGATCATCCGACGTCTAACGTGTATCTCTCCTTACAGTGCAGCCATTGCACTAGGAAGTGAAATGTCAGGTGGAATTCAGGACGTGAGGGCCGAGGATATTGTCGCCATCAACACTGAGTCGGCGGTCAGAATCAAGACAGGGGTCGGGCGTGGTGGATTCGTGAAGGACATTTATGTAAAAGGCATGACACTTCATACCATGAAATGGGTGTTTTGGATCACAGGAAACTATGGTTCACACGCTGATACTCACTGGGACCCAAAAGCAATCCCACTTATCGAGAACATAAACTATCAGGATGTAGTGGCAGAAAACGTGACAATGGCTGCTCGACTGGAGGGGATTGCAGGGGACACTTTTAAAGGGATTTGTATATCGAACGCGACCATTGGTATGAGGGTCAAGGCTAAAAAGGTCCCATGGACATGTACTGATATCGAAGGGGTGACTAGCGGGGTGGTTCCTAAGCCATGTGACTTGCTGCCTGACCAAGGGCAAGACAAGATAGGAATGTGCACTTTTCCTCAAGATAAACTAGAGATAGACAATGTTGAGCTCAAGAAGTGTTCTTATGTAACAGCCTAATTGCGAGGTTTCTCTTTCTTTTCTAGGTGTTTTCTTTCGATTACTGGTATTGTATGCCTCTAAAGTTGTATATTGTGTTGAATTTGACGATTTCTGATGCATCTATATCATATAAGGAGTTTATGGAATGCTTATCATAATCAGATATTGACTTCAACTCCGTACCTTTTATGAAAGCCTGACTTGTTTTGTTCGGTTCTATTGTTTTGGTTTAATGCGTTGATGTCGTAGGTTCCATAAAATCAAACCTTGTGATATGAACTCTTTGACTGGCAATGTGTCAATTGTTCATGCCCTTAAACAACTTATGTTGCATATGACACAGTGGCGGAAGTTGTGGAATGTTTGTGCATAGTCCACTCGCAATTTCCACCTAACTATGATAAGTACAGACTTCACTTTTTAGCTGATATATTTACGAGATTTAAGTTCGTCCACACACATAGTCTAGAACTGAAAATAGTAACTTGTTATGGAAAAATTAAGTCTTAAGTTTATCACCACCATTCCAGAAAAAAGAAAGTCAAAGAACGATGTAAGTACTAAGTAGGTGTTTCTTTTGTCATTTTGGCAACCCAGTTACAAACTAGAACAAGGACAGATTAGCAGTTTGGAAATTCTGAGACCGGAAAGAATAAACACTATTGAATAAACTCGAAAATAACAAATTCTGCAATGCGGATGTGTGTACTTTCTAAAAGTGGAAAGAACATTATGGAATGTAGTACAATAACTGTAGGATCATGTCATAATTGTCTAACTAGTTATACAAATATTTATAACACCTATGCATACATTTCTTACTCAGTGAGCCGGGTCCGGGTTGAATTTTACAGATTCCCTCCAGATAAGCTCTTTGATATTCTCCTCAGTGCAAGATGGCTGCTCGAAGTCAAAACTGAACGGCCTGGGGCAAACAGGTTCCTCATTGATATCGTGAAGGGGCGCCAAGTATGGGTGACAAAGAGCCTCTTCAACTGCAAAAACAAAATAGGAATTTTCTCAGATTTGAAGGTTTTCTGTTTGAATGAGTATAGCGACTTCAGATTTGAGTGTTTGGCAAGAGTGATTATTATACCTGTAATACGCCTATTTGGGTCGAAGACAAGCATCTTTTCCAGTAAATCCAGAGCTCCAGGAGATTTATTAGGGAATCTAGCAGGGAACTGTTGCTTTGGATACTGAGGAAGCTGTCTCACGTATCTACGGGCATTATCACTTCTGAGAAATCCAAGACTCGCGTCATCTGGTGATCCTATGAGCTATAACAATAAACAAAAGACACTGTCAGGCCACCTTCTTAGATATATAACAACTGAGACATAACGACTGGATGCTATTCGTATACACCCGTTTACCTACATTCTTCATTTTGTGGGCCCTACTCGATTCTTCTTACATCAAGTAAATGGAGCCCACAATCACATCTTTGTCTCACCTTAAGACGGTATAAGACAAATCCAAATGTCAAAATATAAGATTTCATACCTTTATTCATTGTTCTTCATTTCCCAAATCCAGTATAAGAGGACCACTATTACATTTTCATTTCTTCTTGGACAATAATGTTTTGGGGCCCTACTAAAATGTTACCTGGTCTTGCTTCTGATCTTCGGATTATCAATGGTCAAAATAACTAAATTTGGAGAAGCTGTCGAGGAGTTGCTAAACTAAGCAAAAGTAACTATCGAGATACATGCAGATTTACCAAATTATCATCAGATTCTGTTACTTGATTATGTCATCCTAACTATGATTCTTAAAGTCGTAATCATCATTTTGAAAACACACATCTAAAATTCCCGTAAGTCGAGGTGTGAAAAAATTGATTACCTCTGTGATGAGTCTAAGTTGATGAACATAATCTTTCCCCGGGAACAAGGGTTGTCTGGTCAAAATTTCACCAAAAATGCAACCTACTGACCAGATGTCAATGGCTGCTGTGTACTCTGAACAATTTAATAGCAATTCTGGGGCCCGATACCATCGAGTAACAACATACTCAGTCATGAAGTCTGTTTCAGATGTCGTCCTTGCAAGTCCAAAATCTCCAATTTTCAGGTCACAGTTAGCATTAAGAAGCAAGTTGCTTGGTTTTAGATCACGATGCAAGACATGTGCAGAATGAACATACTTCAGTCCTCGAAGTATTTGGTAAAGGAAATACTGCATTCCAAGTAATAAAGTGTAAATCACAAAGAAATCAACTGCTACTGGGATAATAATTATTGCACCAGAAAAGTTGAACAAGGTAAATGTTCCTTTGTGTAAAGTCATACAAAAGCGGATGATAAAACTGAGATTTAGGAAGTGTTCCAATGTGCCGCGAAAGTGATTACTGTTTAGGAAAACAGTTTGTTGTTCTGATTTTCTAATTTTCAAGTGTCGATATAATTAGCTTTGGAGAAACAGGTAAGGAGTTGCTGGCTTGCTGCAGCATGTGATTATTTATTTATCTTCTAGTTAAGTAGTTGCCTAATTATTTTTAAAGCCACAATTATCACTTTAGAATGCACATCCAAACATTAGCTATTCGGTGAAACTGTTGGCAACTTTCCCAACATGCTCAAGCCACGAATGCTTCTGTCACTGTTATAATATACTGTACATAATATCTAATATAAGTAGAGTAGGGCCAAACCCGACAATGATCATCAGCCAAAGGTTGATTAGAACGTATTATCTGATGAAGATCGGTGTCCATTAACTCATAAACGATGTATACATCATTGAAGTTTTCTTTCAGTGGAGGCCGTATGATGTCTTTGATTGCAATGACCTGCAGAGGTTGAACTAAGCATAAAATCATACTTGTATAGAACGGATAAAGCATCAACAGCATCAAGGGTTCTTTAAACAATTTGACAACTCAAACAGAGTAGATCCTGATGATAGTACATCCATGTCTCGGAACTTAATGAGTACATGTGGTAGTTGAAAACATGAGACTGACCACGAATGATCCTACATGACCTTAAAATATAAACCAGAAATAGCTAACATGTTTCAAAGAAACCAACTACTCATTTACTAAAAGTCAGACAAGCTATATGAAGCAAACTGAGTAAATTTAGTTATAAACGACAACCAAGTTCTACCAAAGAGGTTAGATATTGATATACGCGTAGAACAAGGATGATAAAATACAGCGAGGAGGCTTACATTTTCATGATCCATGTGGCGGAGAAGCTTGATCTCTCTTAAAGTCCGTTTGGCATCAATTCTGTTGTCAAATGCATTACCGATTTTCTTTATGGCAACTTCTTCACGTGTCTCTGAATTCATAGCAGCACTGCAGTTTAATGGAGGAAAGTCAGTTTTCTTCAGTTTCTTAAGACAACATGGAATGGAATCATGGATGGATGAGAGAATAACATTAGTAAAACCACTAAACATATAAATCATAAACAGCGTTACACACTCTTGAAATGCCCAAGAGGCGAATTCAGAATTTTTTACCACGGTGTGCACTACCATAACAAAAATTTGGGGGATGCACTACATCAAAAAACAAGGACAATCAGGGAATGCACACGCATATTCTGGCTTCCATGTAGTCCGCCCATTCCAAGAACTTCCTAGCCCTTTGGGGAAACTCGTAATCCACATGTATACAACAACCTATTGACAGATATATAGAAACCGAGTTTTCACCACTTTAGACATTTGTTTTTTCTCCCCCTTTATATTGGTTTACGAGGACAAAAGCAAGTTCACAAATTCTCACAATAGGACCGAATTAAGCACATGTGAAGTACATGTACATCTATCCGGGCTAAGTTAACCACATTAGTCATAAGTTAGACAGATTTGAGACATGAACTGAAATGGCGGCCAGTCTCATACATAGAATAAACTGAAACAGCCAAACGCTCCATTTTTGGGAAAAACTGAAAGCTTACACTAAGATAACGACAAACATTAATCCTCAAAAGGACTAGCAGGTAGAAGAATCCTACATCCTAATCCAACCTTATACCTTAATCAACGTGCTATGTCTATCTTTTATCCAATTTCCGTTTCAGTAAATCAAATGATTAATATCGGGAGAAAGTAAATGATTTTCATCCATCCCAATAATCCGTATCTAATTTAAAACTGTGTCACATATAACAAAATTTCCCTATTCTCACACCAAGTTCCTAACTTAATTATAAATTAAACATCAAATATTCTAACATTAAACCACTACTAAGGTGTCGTAGTGGTTAGCACCCTGATATCCTCACAAGAGGTCTCAGGTTCAAACCTCACTAGGGGTACACATTGGGTGTGCTTTTTGCTCGTGTCCAGGGTCAGAAATTGGTCACGGTGATAAAAAATTATTGTAAAAATATTTAAATATTTTTAAATAAATTATTATTTTGAATATTGTAAATTCATCTCACGGGTAATTGGAACATGGAAAAACCTCATCCGTTTTTACCAAAAATTGTAACATCAAATAAGAAAGATTAATTACAACAACCAACACAATCATTAAACATTATTAGTAAAAAAGAACAAATATAAAAACATAGAAAAAAAAATCAACATCTAATCTTTCTATCAATATATACAACGGGTAGGGATGAGTGAGAAGAAAACTTAAAATGAGAAGTATGAGTAATAACTATCACCACATTAATGAGATGCATCTCTATTCATTTAGATGCATCCCAATTAGTTTCGGAAAGCAAAAACGATGCAAAGTAATACTAGCAACAAATTTGACTTGCAGAAGAAGACGAAAGTATATAGGATTCGCCTAAGTTGATGAAATAAATAATAGGGTTAATTACTTGAAAATGTATTATTCTTGTCACTTTTTGTATTGTGTGGATCGACTCTGACATTTTAACCTTACTTTTTTTCAAATTTTGAAGGGTTAAAAATGGTCATTTTACATGGCAGAGTATGGCAAAAATACACATAAAGGTCGAAATTCGAAAGTTCAGTACACACAATAAGAAAAAAAAAAATTGATACACACAGTAACAAAAAGTGGATAGTATAATACATTTTCAATTAATTAACCCTAAATAATATACGCATGCTGCAAAATGCATTAGGGATGCATCTAATGAATATGCGTCCTTTTCATTTTAAGATTTCTTGTCGTTTCATCCATAGTGTTAAAAAAAGAAAACAAGAAGTGTTAAATAAGAGAGCATTCTACCAGGACAATACGTAGGCACCTTCTGCGACAGACGATTAGGGGTCATATTTTCTAGAAAACCTCAAACAAGTTGCCGTAGTCATTTATACTGAACATAACGACCATCATGTGTGACAACTCCTTTTATATTATTATTACTAACATGATGCTGATCTGCACCTCCTCCTCCACCTGTACTTGCAGAGCTTGATTCCATTATTGACATGATATTCTTCTTCTTCTTGATGATGATGTTTTAGTTAGCTACACGCAGTATACAACAAAACAAGAGATAAATGAAAAAGAAGATGGAAAATGGGATGCTGGTGACAAATTTTAAAAAGATGGTTTCTTTTTAACTGTCAAATAAAGTACAAGTGTGGAACTCCGTGAAGTGATTGACTTTATTTTCAAACTTTTTGTGCTCTTTTTCACGTTCACTTGTGACTTCATCTCACCCTACACCTGGCACCCCTCAATATTAAACATAAATCGAATTTTTTTATCATACATGTACATCCTAAGAGGGGAGGGTACCAACACTGAACGATATGTGACACTAGTTAAAAGATACAGTAATATATAGATTTAGAAGGTGTTTGAATTTGACTTAAGCAACTTAATTTAAATATATCAATTTAACGAGTCATGTGAAAAATATTTGTTTATGTCATTTATCTAAACATGATTTAATCATGGTCGGACTCAGAAGTAATAGTCAGGTGCAAAAACAAAAATGCTGATGAATTACAAAGTTTAACAGATTCATTTTCGAGAAAAGAATGACTTTTGACAAACAATTATACTATATGAAGAAAATCCATGAGTTTCTCGTAAATTAGGGGTGGCAATCGAGTCGTGTTTGGGTTCGCGGGTTGACGGGGTTATTATGACGTCTACCCAAACACGACCCATTTATTTATCGTGTCAAGAAACTCAACTCTAACCCAAGCCTGCATAACACGCGTTGTAACACCCCAAAACTGATTTATAAGTATTTAATTACAAAAATGCCATTAGAATAGTTAGAATAGTTTAACTATGGCTTTTATTAGATTGAAAGACGTTACGTGATTGGCTAGTCAACTCGATAGTCAAACCATAAGTCAACATAATATTATGTAAATGGTTATAGAAACTATCATGGGCCACAAATATGAAAGATATAGAGTTAAGGGACCAAGTTATCAAATGGAAAATGAGTTACATGAGATGAAGTGGCCAATTATGAAATAATATGACTTAAGGGACCATTCCTGCTAATATGTCAATCTAGCACCTAATTTAAGGGGGTGTTTGAGATTTGCTTATTTAAAATAGATTATGCGATTTGAAAACGAATAATAAGATAATCAGCTGTTACAAAACGTGATTGTAAAATTTAGTGTTTGGATTTGATTATGCGGTTTGGTATTGCAATAATTAGATAATCATCTTTTTTAGTGTTTGACAATTAGATTATTTGTAGTTTTAGCGTTGTAAAATGACAGAAATGGTGTTTCTTGTTTTAGGCTGAAAAACTTGACGTGTTATTTATATCAAATGAGTCCAAAGCAAAAATAACATTAAATTACTTGTTTTATTTAATTTCAAATGCTGTCAAAATATACATTTTTATTGAAGATAATGTTTGAGGGTAGTAATTATCTATTCACGTGTAACCCTTTCATCTCTTCCAGCTTTTAATTTTTAACATGTTAAGGACAATATGGTAATTTTATGATGAAACTAATAATGCGTTTGCAAAAAGTAGCTCCAACATAGATTATTCATAAGCGCGTTTTAAGGCTATTCAAACGCAACAAATCACTTTTTGAAGATCAACTACCAAAACACTCCAAAACCGCTTATTTGCGTTTTTCCAAATGAAATAATCAAAAATAAGAGTCAAACGCAAATTAAACCAAACACCCTATAAGTTTAAGTATTCAACTAGAGTCTCTCAAGAAACTTGTGAGTCCCAACGATCAGATTTTGCAGCCTGTAAAGGTAATAGCCAATTGTATAAATACAAATTGACTATATAGAAACACTGACTTGAATATTTATTGTATATGGCGGAATCATCATACACATAGTACTAAGAAGAACAATGAAACCTAACTTTGATTTCTATTAATCTGTTAAATGATTACAGATTACTAATATGAGATTATGATTGTATGAGATATATATTCAACTGATATCCTCTAACTATGCCATGAGGGTTTCTTTTATAGGCAAGGATAAACCCCTAACAGGCTTACAAAAAACGCATTAAAAAAGACATACATATTCTTTTCCTATAATATCTCATACATATCTCTTAAACGGTACTAACTATTTTCTACTAACGGTACTAACTGACTAAGCAGTACTTAACACTTTGTACTGTCAGTACTAACTATAACTATCGGTACTAAGTATTATCACTAACGGTACTAAGTCAGGAATGTATAATTCCCAACAATCCTCCCCTAAACATGATTTTGAACTCTTTTAATTTCATGTTTCTTCAGGTTTATCTTCTTAAGTTCTTGGAGGATGTATCCAAACACTTTAACACATCTTGATCTGATCTTTAAACACTATCCATCTGCATCAGCAACTTTGTCTTTTCAGCAACATCTTTTCAGCAACAATCCAACTAAGTTGGCTTTGTAGTTTTTGGCAAACTACCAGCCATAAACGGATTTGCCGAGACTCGAACAATGATGAGCAATCAAGAAACGTTGCCGAGACTCGAATAATGTAACACTTGAGCCAAATGGTAGATCACGACCGAACATGAGCAACAAAACAAAACATAAGCCCCGGTATCGTCAAGTTCTTCATTGTAAATTGTAATAGTTACATTCTACGATTAACAGGCAAACTGTAAATTGTAATCGTTTGACGAAAATTTTCAAACAAACAATTTCCACCGTCAAACATGATGAACAATTTTCAAATACGAATCACCCGTTGACTACCATTTTTCAAAAGGATCTTTACATTTGATCATGGCGATTCAAAAGACTCTCTTCATTTGATCGATCTTCTTTAGCCAGTTTGATTATCATTCATCAAATAACGCTCGATTTAAGTGATCTAATCTTGATTAATGCTCTCTTTGGTTTCAAGATAATTTTCCTTTTTTCTTATGGCGGCTAGGGCTCGCAGTAACGTCGACCACACACGGTTGATCTTCAAA